>CATIWM010012904.1:0-12402 GCA_949671775.1 Mallotus repandus | reverse complement strand
ATATAAGAAACTTTTAAATTGAATTACGAAAAGTTTCATTAATTTCAAAAAAACAAGGTAATTATACAAATTTGAGAAAAATACTAATAATATGTCATAAAGGCTATGTTTAAAAGTTAAAAAAATAAATGAACAATTTATAATACTTTTATTGAATTAAAGATCGATAATTTAAAAAAGAATATAAATAGCTTAAATTTTGGCAAAAAAAAAAATTACAAACTTAGCGACGGATTTCAAATTCCGTCGCTAATTTAATTTCCGTCGCTAAATTAGCGACAGATTTAAAATTCCCTCGCTAACTTATAAATTTATTTTTTAGAATTTATGCTATTATGAAGTTTTCATTTTTTTTGTAAAACTTAGCGACAGAATTTAGTTTCCGTCGCTACTTTAGCAACGAAATTTAGTTTTCATCGCTAATTTAGCGACGGATTGATGTTTCTATAGCTAAATTTGTGACGGAATCTATTCCATCGCTAATTTAGCTACAGACTTACATTTCCGTCCCTAGCTAGCGACAGAATGACTTTTCCGTCGCTAAATAGCAATGGAATTTAATTCCGTCGCTAAAATCTGTCGCTATATTGCTATTTTCTTGTAGTGAGTCCAGCTGATGTCCTTGGTACAATTGCATAATAGAAAATACAACATTTTGCTCCTAACCAACTAATTATTTGTTCACATTATGGCCAATTGCTGAATTTGGTGTTTACTAACTGGTTGGCAAAAAATAAATAAAACATTGACACATAGACTATTTATAAAAAAAATAAAATAATAATTTGAATGTTTAATAATCATAGAAGTGAAACTAAAAAAAAGTAAAAGAAAAAAGCATAATATATTTACAAGGATACTTTTGACGTATGTTGCACGGACACTTCAAGTATTCAATTAGTAGGTGTTTTTTCGTATTTGTATTTTCATTTTTTTGTGTTCATGCCATCCAGACACTTTTGTTTAGAAGGCAGACATTTTAAGTAGAATCCGTTTTTCTGACTCTGTGTCCTCGTTATCGGTACAACTTGGCTTTTGACCCAATAAAAAATTAATTTGAATAATAAATTTATATCAAATACAATATAATAAAATTTAGAATTTACTTGAAATAAATTCTACACAATATTCGTTTAAACCAAACACATTTTATTAATAAAAATTTATTTGAAAATGATGAGAAATATAAAATCATGAGCAAATTACATTAACCTCCCTGAGGTTAGGCCTAATTTAAATTTCAAAACCTCATGTTTCAAAATCGAATATTAACCTCCCTATAGTTTTATATACGGACACTTAAAGACTTTTGTTGACTTTTTTTTGCAAAAAATGACCATTATACCATTATTATAACATATGTCTTCTCTAACACCATTACATATAATTCCTAACATTTACCCCAAAGTTTATGTTTGAATAACAATGATAATTGATGAAATTACTTTTAAGATATACATTTATAATTTTTTAAAATTTTTTAGTTTATAAAAATCATTTATTAATATTTCTTAAAAATTTCAAAAAAAGTTAAAAATAAATTTTATAGATCTAAAAATTTTACAATCAATCCATATGCATTTAATAAAAAGAATTAAAAATTTTCTATACCAAAAAAATTTATTTTAAAAATTAAAAAGAATTAAAAATTAATAATTTTTAGATCTATGAATAAAATTTTAAATTTTAATTTTTTTAAAAAAATATAAAATTGGAGAAAGGTAAATGCTAGGGATTTGATGTAATAAGGTTAAAGAATACACAATTTTTCAAAAAAAAAAGGTTAGAGAAGATAAGGGTATAATGGTAATTTTTAATAAAAAGTCAAGAAAAGTCCTTAAGTGTTCGTATATAAAATTATAGGAGGCTAATATTTGATTTTGAAATAGGAGGCTTTGAAGTGTAAATTAGACCTAATCCTAGGGAGATTAATGTAATTTGCTTTAAAATCATCATCACTCTTCCCAAAAGGAAATACCTTCTTATTAAATACGTCATGATGAGAAATATAAAATCAATTAGTGACATTGTCATAACATTTATATCCCTTATGAACTTTAATAAATTCAAGAAAAACACATGCCTTATATATTATGAGAATAAGGTTTAACCAGGGGTAACACAAGCAACCAAATACTTTGAGTTTAAGAAAATTAGACTTAGTTTTAAATAAAATTTCATATGGAGACTTATGATCAAATTGAGATAGGGGTAAACGATTTATAATATAAACAAAATTTGGAAGGAAGAGATGTATGACTCATTAAGACCCTACTAATTTCTATAATTGATGCTTTCACTTAGCACAACCATTTTGCTTTGGTGTATGAGGAGAAGAAATTCTTTTGAATGTCATTATCTTAAGGGAAAATGGTCCCATTTATCCTTAACTATAGTCAAACTTGCTAAATTATCCTATCCTTTAAATTGCATCAATTTATATAGTCAATATTTTGACTTATTACTATTTTATCCAATTGCCCATTTGTCATGTGGTGTTGTTTATGTGGAGGTTGACTTGTTTAAATAAATTAGCTGACTAGGATCTTCTTGAAATGACACCATTTTGTTTGATGGCGAAAGGGAAAGAATAATGCCCAAAATGTTCATGTTTCATCAAATAGTAAAAAAGCCACCAAAAAAATAAGAGCAAATTACATTAACCTCCCTGACGTTAGGCCTAATTTACATTTTAAACCCTCATATTTTAAAATTGGATATCAACCTCTCTATAGTTTCAAAATCAAACACTTAAGGACTTTTGTTGGCTTTTTTACACAAAATGACCATTATACCCTTGGTTTAATAAATGTCTTCTCTAACCCCATTACATATAATTCCTAGCATTTACCCCAAAGTTTATGTTTGAATGACAATGAGAATTGATGAAATTACTTTTAAAATATACATTTATAATTTTTAAAATTTTTTAGTTTATAAAAATTATTTATTAATATTTCTTAAAAATTTTAAAAAAAATTAAAATTTTTTTTCTAGATCTAAAATTTTAAAAATTTTAAAAATTTTACAATCAATCCATTTACATTTAATAAAAAGAATTGAAAATTTTCTATACAAAAAAAAATTTATTTTAAAAATTGAAAATTAAAAATTAAAAATTTTTTAGACCTACAAAAATTAAAAAGAATTTAAAATTAATAATTTTTAGATCCATAAATAAAATTTTAACTTTTTATATTTTTAAAAAATATAAAAATCTGAAAAAGGTAATTGCTAGGGATTTGATATAATAAGGTTAGAGAAGACATAATTTTCCAAAAAAAAAGGTTAGAGAAGACAAGGGTATAATAGTAATTTTTTGCAAAAAAGTCAACAAAAGTCCTTAAGTGTTCAATTTTGAAACTATAGGGAGGTTAATATTTGATTTTGAAACAAAAGGGTTCGAAATGTAAATTAGGCGTAACCTTAGGGAGGTTAATGTAATTTGCTAAAAAAATAATGGGAATTAAAAAAGCTCAAAAGTGGAAGCTTGTAGAATCATGATTACTTATTTGATTTCCACATGCTTGCTTCTTCATCATCTTCTTCTCCTTTTCTTGGGTCTTTAAGCTTTACGCTAAGCTACCTCTTTCTTTAGTAAGGTATTTGCTTCTCTTTAATTCTTTGATGATTACGAAATGCTATGGATTGGATTTTCTTTTTTTTTTCTTGATTTCTTTGTATTTTGATCTTAATTTGACCTTTTCGTTATTTTTAATTTGAGAAAATAGGTTATCTTGAAAATCAATTGTTAAATTAGTTGACTTTTTTTTTGAAAATTTTCTATCATGTTCTTAAAACCTAGTTTTTTCATTACAGTGTGAAATCTTTCTTTAATTTTTGCATTTTTTTTTTGAATTTTTGTGTTTATACTTGAGTTTTAATTTTTTGTTTAAGTGAAGTTTGGATTTTGAATTTCAGGTTAAGTTGATTGTTCTTAAGGTTAAACTGACCTAAATTATGTTATATCATCTGGGTTTTATTTTATTTTTTTAAATTTTTGGAGAAGTTTTGATTGATTGATTGTTAATTTTAGGTTCTTTTGATTGTTCTTGGGCATAAACTTACCTAAATTCGATTTTAGCTCTATTTGTGTTTGGGGAAAATTGAAATTAATAAACAATTTCTTTTGGATGATTTTTGTGGCTTGAATGGTATTAGGGTTTTCCGTTTGCAAATTTCTCTATTTTGCACATTTTTGTGCAGTAACTGATATATTATTGTTTTTGTTACATAATCAAAAGTCGTGCTGAAGAATAGATGAAAAGGAGGAAAGAATAAGAAGAGAGGAAAGAATGAAGCAAATGATGAGAAGAGTGAGCTTATCTTTAAAGAAGATGGACAGGAGTACGCTCAAGTGCTTTCCATGCTAGACAATGGCCGTTGTTTAATTCCCATTATTTTTTTGTGGCTTCTTTACTATTTGATGAAATGGGGGTGTTTTGGACATTATTCTTTCCTTTTCTCCATCGAACAAAACGGCGTCATTTCAAGAAGATCCTAATAAGCTAATTTATTTGACAAGTCAGCCTCTACATAAGCAACACCACACGATAAATGAGCAGTTAGATAAAATAGTAACAAGTAAAAAAATTGACTATATAAATTGATACAATTTAAATGATAGGATAATTTAGCAAATTGGACTATAGTTGAGGATAAATGGGACCGTTTTCCCTTATCTTAAAGATATTTAATTAAGGATCTATAGTCCTCCCCTAGTCAGCTTGAAAGACTTAATTGGTAAGCCAAAATATTTTTCAACATGAGTTCGAAATATCTAAAATGTCAAACTTATATTGAACAAAATAAATCCAACTGTACTTACTAAACTGATCAAAGAAAAGTACATAGTAACAAGTTTCAGAAATAGAAGAAAGAAGTGTAGAATCCCAAACATCAAAATCTAATAGTTGGTTTGATTGATATTTGAATTTTGGAAAAGGTAATTTATGTACTTTGCTAACATAACAGGGATGACAAAGACATGATTTATTCGGAATAGAAAAAGAAATATTATTTGTCTCTGAAGTAGCTCGAACTTGACGTGTATGATCATGGCGTAATTGGGCATGCTAGGTAGGAAAAGAAGCAACAAAAGCTTGAAGTTGTCAGTCTTAAGTGAGATTTGATGGATGCTAGATAGTGTATACCCATCCTTATTCTAGCCTTTGTAGAGTACCTGCTTCGTGTTAATATCCTTAACAAGAAAAAAATTAGGAAAGAATTCAATAGACACTGAATTTTAAAGAGTAAAAGAACTGACAAACAATAAAATTTGGCATGTATTAGGAGCATACAAAATTTTATCTAAAAGAAAGGGATGATAATTAAATAAAACAGATGAACAACTAATATGGGAAATAGGAATAGCGTTATTATTATTAATAGTGATTTCATCAATCCCATTATAATTTTCTTTGAATTGTAGATTTTCCAAACTGGTAGTGAGATGATGATATACACTAGAGTTTACAATCCAATTTTGAGAAGAAGTGGTTACAAGATTGGAGATAGGTTTATGGTTGTTGAGGCAAAATGTTGGATCAAATTTTGAATTAGAATAATTCCTACCAATATGTCCATATCCTTGGAAATTATGTAAAGGAACATTTGAACATGGAAAATAAGAAAGGGACTCAGCAAATGTTTTCACTACTACACCTTGAGAAGCCATTAGAAGGAAAAAAAAGGCTATTAGACAAGTTTGCTAAGATACCATATAAAGAACAGGAAACAAGTACAATATTTTCATTTGGATTTTAGAAATGTTTATACAAATACAAGTAGTTACAACAACTTGAATATCTTATTACATTTTGAAAATGTAATTTGAATTAGAGTTTCACAATGCCATCCTTATCAAGTTGTAAACAGTTGCCATTGAATTGTCATTTGTTCCCATTGACTTTGTAAGATAATCGGAGAATAAAATAACCTCTTGAGGGAAGAAGGTGTTGGAAGTGAAATGGGCTTTGTTCTCTCAGGACCTTATAATTCAAGGTGGAATGTTTTGATTTTTGAGGGTGAAACCTCATAGAAAAGGAAGAAAGGTTATCCCATTGACTCTTGGGTCCATTATCTAGAAATGGGAATATATAACTTAGGTATAACCTGCTTCCAACTAAACAAGTAAAAACATTCTCCTTTGACACCCATTATAGCGGATAGGCTTTTCTTCTCAAGTGCTGAAGGAAAAAATAGGGGAAAAAATAAAGATAAAGGGCTATTTTTGGCTGAAATCAGACTATTTCCATTAGTAAAGCTCGTTAGCTTTGGCTTAAACTTATGAGCAAGGTTCTGAAAAAGAATTTTAATAATTTCAAATACTTAAAGGTTCTAAAAAAGAATTTTAATAATTTCAAATACTTACATGTTATGTCATGATTGCTCAACTGAAATCAATTGATAGTAGTCTTTGTTAAAATAAGAGTTTCTTACATTAAAGTTCTCATAATCAATCAAGTAGCTGAAAACTTGCAGACACAAGAGATTCTAGACACGTTGCTTGGAATAAATATCAAATAATTTGCCTTATCCATTAGCAAAATCCTCAGTTTCTTCAAATTCTTAATACCATATGGTAGATCTTTTATTTTTTTCTCCAGCAGATTAAGATAATGCAAGTTGATAAAAACACCAATATCTTCAGGTAGCTCATTTTTTAGTATTGGTTACACCACAAGTCAAGAACTCCGAAGACATGTGTAGACGGTGGGGTTTAATGCGCGTCCAAGTATATTGCAACTGCGACAGTGTTTGAGCTCAGGGCTCAGGGAGCACACTAAACACTGTCACAAAGACATGGCGTGGAGATGAGGAGTCACCACCTAGGGTAATAACTGGGACAAATTGAAAGTGGTGGTAACTCGATTCTCTAATACAAGCTAGCACCACAACCAGGAGTTCTGGATACGGAATACCAACTTCTTTTAGTCTCGTGTTCATTTAGAATTAGTTTATGAATTACTATCTCATCCTTTAATTACATGCAATTTCATATAAACCCTAATTAAGCATCCATCAATCCCAAAGGCAACTAATCATGAAAAAGCATATAAGAAATGCATTCATATAAAGCACATCAACCCTAGGTTAGTCTATTTCACATATTTTAATTAAAGTGAGCTAAGTTTACATATTTTAATTTACAAATGAGACTAAAGCTAATGGCCTAATTCCTACTCAATTTTATTTAAATTAGCCTAAGTCTATTTATTTTATTTCTAAAATAGGCCTAAGTTTACAAATTATGAAAGCTTAAATTAGTGGGCCTAAATCTACAAGTTTTAAATCTATATGGGCTAAATTCTATAAATTATGAAAAAGGGCTTAATTAATGAGCTAAATCTAAATTAATTTTATTAACATAAGTGGGCCTATGTCTAAATTAACTAGTTGGGCCTAAATTATCTCTAACTTAAAATCTAATTAATTATGAGCCTAAACATTATTTAATTAATCAACCTGAAACAAAATTAAATTATTAAGCCTATTTAATGATTAGGTGAATCTATTTAATTAACCTAAAATCTAAAAAAGAAAAAAACAAATGAACACGCAAATCATATAAAATAAATAAAGCAAAATAAAATAACCAAGATAATAAACAAGCCAATGAAGAAAACAATTAAAATATATTTTATTAACATCTAACCCTAATTTAATTAACATGCAACATAAACTTAATCTAAAGCCACCATTGATTTTATTAGAATTTTACCAAATTAAACGTAATTTACTAACCAATTAATAAAATCATTCATCCATACATGATTTCACTATTCCCTCTATCGTGGCTATTACAATGATCTACAAGACAAAACAATTAATTAAGAACAAACCTAAAAACATAAAATAAAATAAACAAGAAAAGAACCAAAAAAATTAAATAAATCCTAAGGAAACTAAATTTAATTACACAATTGAAATCCATGGCATTTCATGGACCTTTGTGGATTATCCATAGATTTTCTCCATGTGTTCATGTCACCCATCCATCCTCATAAGTACACAAAAAACAAATAACGATTAGTAACTAAACAAAATTAAGAATTAAAAAAAATCAAATAATAAAATTAAATGAAATAAAAAATAGAAAGGAGTAGAAAAAGAGATATGGATGCAGTATTGGTTTGCTCCTCAGAGTGGTGTGAATCACCGTTGCTTTGAATAAATCTTCAATAGTTGAATTTTCCTCTCAAAAGGCCTACTGCTCCTTTAAAACAATATGTTAAAGAAGAATTTTTTTTGCTCTATGTACGCAGGTGTATGTGCTACGTCTCCCCAAAAAAGGTCCCCTTCAGAGGAGAGTTAAGTTGGGTTTATATAAAAAAACCCTAGCTAAAAAGACGTATTCTCCTGTAAGTTTTCTTCCTTTACAGGAGATAAAATTTTGGTTAAAATAGGACTTTTATTTCTAGAAAAATCTAGATAAATCCTAGAAAAAGAATTTATCACTTCATTCCACCAATCAAAAATTGAAAAAACAAATTTTATTTATTGAAAAGAAAAATAAAAATATAGATGGACGCAATCAGAACATCATAATCCCGATTGGGATTATGTATTTTAGTCCGATTGGAACAACATAACTTTTAATTATTAAAAGACCCTTAAAAGAAATAAAATCTAACAAATTAAGTCCTTTAAAAACCAATTAAATCCCCTTGAAAATGCATCTAAACCTTTTGAAGTTTTAAAATTCAAATATTGAAGATCTGTTTATAATATTTTCATCATCAGAGTCCTCTGTTGCATCCATGCTCTAGTCATCCCGAAATTGGGTGCTTACAATTGCCCCCCTTTGTCCCTGTTTGCTTGATAAATTACGACAAAGCAAATAAGCACACAATTTCAAGAGTAAGGAGTTAGGATACTTACCTGATGTGGTACAGAGCATTTGTCTATAACACTGAATCGTACAACGTTGTTTTCATCTTTCCATGGTGTAACTTTGTGCTGCTGCAATCTATAATTGCTGGCAAGTTTTAAATAGCTACAACCCTCTTGTTGTCTACCTTGGACACTGCAATCCATAATTGCTTGCATTTTTTTGATTAACTGCAATCCTTCCATTACTCACTGACTTTAATCTGCTGCAACCCTTTCGTTGCTCACTTTTGATGCTTTGATGCTACAGTCCACAACTACTCGTAATTAGCTGCAATCCTTTCATTGCTCACCTTTGATGCTACAGTCCATAACTGCTCGCGTTTAGCTGCAATCTTTTCATTGCTCGCCTTTGATGCTATAGTCCATAACTGCTCATGATTAGTTGCAACCCCTTCGTTGCTCACCTTTGATATTATAGTCCATAACTGCTCGCGTTTAACTGCAATCTTTTCATTACTCACCTCTGATGCTACAGTCCATAGCTACTCACGAATAGTTACAACCCTTTTATTGCTGACCTTTGATGCTACAGTCCATAACTGCTCGCGTGTAGCTGCAATCCCTTCGTTACTCACTTTTGATGCTACAGTCGATAATTGCTCATGAATTTTTACTTGAAAATACACTATACTTGAATGTATAGTGTTACTTTAAAAATACACTATACTCGGACGTATAGTGTTGATTTGAAAATACACTACACTCGGACGTATAGTGTTGATTTGAAAATACACTACACTCAGACGTATAGTGTTGATTTGAAAATACACTATACTCGGATGTATAGTGTTGATTTGAAAATACACTACACTCGGACATATAGTGTTGGTTTAAAAATACACTACACTCAGATGCATAGTGTTGATTTGAAAATACACTATACTCAGACGTATATTGTTGATTCGATGAAATTAGCTATATTCCCTATAGGACGTCTTATTGTGGTGCTATTACTACTGTGTAGTGTTTAGCTAAAGTGAATTCAAAATGTTGTTACAGCTATTGTAGAGCATATAATGAAATGAACTTAAAATTTATGCTATAGCTACCATGTAGCATATAACTAAGTGAATCGGAGTTATAGCTACGACTTAGCATATAACTAAGTGGACGCAGTGTGTGAAAAATGCAGACGTCACCTTTTGAATTTCACATCGACTAGAATTTTGTGTTGGCACTGACTGATTGCCTTGAATTTCTCTACTGATTGACTTTGATCAGCTGCCTTCATTGCTCGATAACCTTGATTTGACTTGATAATACTGGTGCTGATGACATATATTGAGTGTATTTTCTTATGGATTTAAAAACTTATTAAAGTTAGTTTCAGCATGATGATTGTATAAAAGTACATTAAATTAAGCAAATTCATCATTTATCACAAGATAATATGCATTCATTGAATCCCATTAATTTTTGATTTTCATGACTATAATTTATTTGTCATTCGCGAAGTTAGAGGTATAATTAACTACCTTATATTGAGAGTGTTTATTTACGTAGTGAAGAGCTGACTTTAACACCTAAATTTAAGGATTAAAACAAAACTTGTAAAAATTGAGCATAAACAAATAGAATTTTGAGGATTAAAACAGTATTTGAGTTATTGATGTGCTTTCTTCCTTATTTGAGTATTCCCCCGCCCTTCTGATATTACTCAACGTGGATACCGTTGGAAAGGTCCTTCAGATACTCATACTCTTAAAGAGCATTGGAGTAAGCAGAGTAGCTTTTAACGTAGTCCTCTTTTAGTATTCCCACGCCTTTCTCGTATTACTTAACGTGGATACCACCAGAAGATTCACGTTGATACTCTTACTCATTTTTGAACATTAGAGTAGATTAGAAATGCTTGCTTATATTTCAATTCACCTCTTAGTATACCCCTGGTTTTCTTGAATTACTCAACATGGATGCCGTTAAGGGATTTTGTACTCTTACTCAATTTGAGCATTGAGTAGATTGGATGCACATTCATTATTCAAAAAGACTGAAATGATACTCTAAATCCAAGCAATTTATGCTACAACTCTATAGATTTTGTTTTTTGCGTATTCCTCCCCTCATTCAGGTGCAAAGCAAGCATTAGATTGATTAGAGTTTAGAAACTCTCAGCACAGAGCTGTCAACTAGACATCCAAACACTGTGAGGCTAATAAAAAAGAGTCATTAAGATCAAAGTTCATGAGATAATTTTTCACACATGATCTCATGAACTGGATGAATTTACTTTTAATTGTGAATTTTAGTATGGACATTGTACTTTATTGCATAAACTAAAGGGATAGAGTCTTGTTACTTCCCTTGAGTATTTATCAAGACGTTTGACACACGGGGTGATATTCTGATGAGCGATTGGCATTTGTTTTCTTGCCTGTTCTTACTGTTGTGTTGGTTCTTTTCTCCTTCTTCATTCTCTTTTATTTTCCCTGTACAAAATACTATAAGTTAGTATGATATGTTTACAGGTGAAGATTTTTTATCAGAATGCATCATTATTCTTTTGTAAACTTCCCTTTTTGATTGGGATGATGTAAGCACCCAATTTCGGGATGACTAGAGTATGGATGTGAAAGAGGACTTCGATGATGAAAATTTGTTGCAAATAGATCTCTAATATTTGAATTTTGGATCCCAAGACTTAATTGCATTTTTTGGGACTCAATTGTAACTTTTTTAAAGGACCCAATTATAAAGTTTTTTAATCTTTTCATGAAATCATCGATTGGAATTATATATTTCCGATCAGAAATGCATAATTATGATAGAAAATATGTATTTTTGATCGGAAATACACAATTCTGATCGAAATTATGTAATTCTGATCGGAATTATACACTTCCGACCAGACTCCGACACTTATTTTTACTTTTTGAAATTATTTATTTAAATTTCGATTGGTCAAAACTTAATTTCAGAAAAAAAAATTTATCTGTAAATTTTATCATCCCAAACAATAAATATAAAGTTTATCGTATTATTTGGGATAATGACCTAATTTACGGAATGAATCTAATCTATCTACTGAGAGAATTAAAAAGGGAGAAAGGGGGGGGGGGGGGGGGGGACGGGAAAAGAGAAACAGAGAAAAAAATGGAAAAAATCAGAGAGTTTCTTTCCTAAAAAAAAAGCTTTTGGGTGGACTTTTCTTGAAAACTTAAAAAAATCTTTTCTTTTTCTGTACGGGGGATTAAAAGATTTTCTTTTGGAAAAGCAATCAAAGCCCGGAACTAAGAAGATTAATATTGTAGATCTATTCAAATAGTGAATTAAACAAAGTCTCTGAGGAGATAGTCAATACTGCATTGAAATATTTTCATCCATTCTTTTATCTTTAATTCTATTTAATTTCTTATTTTTTTATTTCTTCTATATGCGGCTCTACTGATTCATTATTATTTTTTGTTTCGTTGTCTTTATTCTTCTTTTGGTCCGATTTTATTTTCATTCGTTTTGCTACTTTTATTTTATCATTTGTATTTCTTTGGTTTATCATTTCTTCCTTAT
>CATIWM010012831.1:0-23520 GCA_949671775.1 Mallotus repandus | reverse complement strand
ACAGTGGATTCAAATCACCCCATCCATAATCATAAACACAAAAACTAAATAGGGATTAGTAACTAAAAAGAGAAAAATAAAAATTAAATCAGATCAAATCAAATTTAAATGTAATAAAAATAATCAAATAAAATAAGAAGAGAAAGGAGTAGAAAAAGAACTAGTTTGATGGATGCAGTATTGATTCCCCTCAGAAGGTGATCACCATTGATGAAAGCCTGTGACTTTTGTTGTGTTTGTCTATGATTTTGATTTATTTGGATCTAATTAACGGCTAAAACTTGAAAAAAGTATGTGAAAAAAATCAAGAAAAGTGGGTGTGTTTTGGTTGACGGCTAAGAATTAGAAAAATTAGAGAGAAAAGAAAATAAAAAAACTCCCTCTATGTGAAAAGAAAATCACGTATTTATAAAAACACCATCATGTAACCTTAATATGATTACAGGATAAAAATCAAATAAAATAAATTATTTTTATTATTTATCTAAAAAATAAATTTTATCCACACATTTATCTAATAAAACAAAAATACTTATTAAAATAACCTAATCAAAATCTAATGATAAATAATAAATAAATATAAATAAATAAATAAATAAAATTTGCGAAAAAAAAAACGAACGTGGCCATTTGTGTTCAATCAAAGTAATTCGGCCAAAGTTGGCCATTTGGGCCAACTTCGGCCCTTTTTTATTTTTTTATTAATTTTTTTTTTACTTTTGAAAAATAATTTACAATTTACAAAAAATTAGAGATATTTCTTCTATACCATCTATGGATAATAATGTTCAATATCTAGGCTTATCAATGATTATTAGACACTCTAGAAAAGTAATTTTTAATTTTTTAAGAAATCAACTAAAAAAGAAACTGAAAGGGTGGAAGGAGAGATTCCTTGGTTATAGAGGTAAAGAAATTTTATTAAAAGTTGTTACCTAAGCTATCCCATAGTACATCATAATGTCCTTTGTTATCCCAGTATCTTTTACTTTAGAACTTCATGCTTATACTAATTCATTCTGGTGTGGTGACATGATAGATCATAGACACATTCATTGGCTAAATAGGGATCGGTTAGCTATGCAAAAACACTTAGGTGGTTTAGGTTTTCTTAATTTAATTCATTTGAATATTGCTCTCTTAGCCAAATAAGGTTAGCAGTTGCTATGTACTCCTAATTCTTTGTGTGCTCGCATCTTGACTGCAAAATATTTCCCCATTACTTCATTCTAGGAAGCTCACCCTGGATATTGTCCAAGTTACTTATGAAGGAGTATTCTAAGTGCAAGGCATATATTGAAAAAGGGTGGATGTTGGCACGTTTGGAATGGGGAGTCTGTTCATATTTTGGAAGACCAATGAAATCCTAGTGCTCAAGGTGTGAAGGCTTTGGTGCCATCTTGTGTCTCTAATTAAGTTATGTAAAAGAGCTCATTAATCCTAATACTAGGAGATGGGATGTGGGGTGGGTGACTAGCATTTTCTTTTCTTTTAAAGCTGATGTTGTCTTACAAATTTCCATTAGCTTTAGATTATCATTTGATGTTTTTATTGGACTTTAACTCATAATGGTAATTACATCATGAAACTAGGTACCATATTGCATTTTTAATGGCCCGTAGTCACTTTCCGTCCATTTTTTGTCACAAAATGATTCACTTATTTGAAAACATGTTTGGAAACTCAATGTTGCACCAAAAGTTGAACTCTTTCTTTGGAGAGTCTTATATAATATACTCCCATACAATTATGCTCTGATTAATCGAGGATTGCACAATATGAATCAATGTTATTTATATGGAGAAACTGGAGAAACATTGATTCATGTCTTAAAATATCATCCATAGGTTCGAGGTGTTTGTGTTATCTCTTTTTTAGGTATTCGATCTGATGCTTTTATTACTAATACAATGTGGGAATGGTTTATAGTTTTGCTTAAATTTTGTTCATAAGACACTCTTGCTCGGATTATTTACATGCGGTGGTATATTTGGTATAACCATAATTTGCTTTGGTTGGGACAGACTAGATATACTGTGGATTTATTTATGCAAACTGATCTATCCAATAGCGACCAATTTTTTTCATAGCATTGTACCTCAAACATCTCTTATTCTAGCTGCTTCCCCTCTAGAAAAATGGTCTTTTCCGCTAGCTAATGTGGTTAAGGTTAACACAAATGCAGCCTTTTCTTTATGCATTGGTTATGGTAAGTCAGGAGTTGTTATTCAAAGCGTCACAGGTCAAGTTCTCTTTTCAGATGGTAGATTTGTTGCTAATAGTCTTGATGTGGAAGCTATGGAAGCTCAAGCACTCTTAATTAGGACTACAAATTGCTAAAGTTAAAGGATGTGGTAAGGTGGTTTGCGAGACTGACTGTTTGAGTTTGATTAGTAGACTTCATTCTATCAATAATGGGACCTCGCTCCACGATTTGCTGCGTGAAGATATTTATTTTTTAACTTTAAGTTTTTTTCCTATTCATATATTCGTAGAATAGGAAATCAAGTGGCTCACTTTTTAGCTCAAAAGTTATTGCATGATAGGGAAGATTATGTTCTACAGAATGTTGTGCCATAAGCTATTATAAATTGTGTTCTTGAGGATGTTCCTCTTTCTTCTTAATATATTCATGTTCTACTTAAAAAAAAGAATTACAAACTATATTTTGAAATACTATTTAAATTATATTAAAATTCTTAAGATATGCTCAAATAGAATTGAGAATTTCAAAGGTAAGATTATTAATCAAAATGTAGAATGGGTAAGATTATTTTTCATTTTTTCTCTTTCATTTAAAAAAATCAAATAAGAATAAACATATAAAAAAATCAAACTATGTTTTCCTTTTGTTAAACAGAAGTATAATAAATCTTATACTTGAATGTGCTCTTTATGTAGAGTTTTGAAATGTTGTCTTTGTACAGTTTTGATTAAGCTATCTTATCTTATTTATCCATTTAGTTGTTAATTAGGTGGTACAGGTTACTAGTTTGCCAATTTTATTGATTAGTTATATGAAGAGAAAAGGAGGAGAAATTGTCTCTTCTACAACCATTGCTCTTTGAAAATACCAACAAGATATTAACAATCTCGAGCCTATATTTAAAGTCTACTGTTGGGGTCATTTTTCAAAACCATGAAAGCCGATGATGATTGCAGAAAATATCTCACTATCAGATGAGATTGATCAAGAACGATGATTGAAAAACAAACAGAGCCATTTGAAATACTGCAACCCCACCCAAATACCAAACTGAACCTTTTTGAAACCAAACCTAACCTTGAGAAATAAGTTCATATCATTGATAGAGAGTAAGTTTATGTCAACTTTTGTTTATTGAGTCAATTAGTATAGTCTTGAAGAAGAAGAAGACTATTTTTGTGTCTGTAGTGCCTATTTTCAAACTAGTTTTCAGTCTGAGAGCTTCGGTTTAACCTTAGAAAGCTCAGAGATAAAAAGTCAAAATTCTGTCAACAAACCTTTCTGAAGGTCAAATTGAGCTCACGGAGTTGAATTGCAATATGAAATTGTCTTTTAAAGTTATAGTGTGTCAGTGTGGACCACTTGACAAAAAGTCAAAATTTTGACCTCCAGTGGTCAGATAAGCTCCCACGTGTGTAATAAAATAAGGCACAATTCCCTAGGAGTAGTGACCAAGCAAAGAATATTCTATTTGAGAATATTCTTCGACAAGTGTCAAATTAGGAGTGATACAAGTGTATACTTTTGTCTTGTAGCGTGAAACAATACCCCTTTTAGTTGTAACTTAATTACAACTATGCCACCAAACTTTAGTTTATAAATAGAAGGTTTGAGGAAGCATTTTGGGGGGGAGAGCCAAGAATAAGAGAGATAAAATTCCAGTAGAAAAAGAAGTTAGAGTGAGAAAATAAAAAAAGAGAAAAATAGAAAAAATAAGCCAAAATAATGCAAAATAAACACCCTCCTCATCCACCCTTTTTCTCTCACCTTTCTTTACTCAACCTCTACCCAATTCTTAGGCTAAACACTCTCCCAAACATTCTCTAATCCCTCCATAATCCAAAAACAACAATATAATTAAACACAACCTTACAACAACCAAAAAACAACTAAACATTAACCAAGTTCACAATTGACCCTTTAAGCTTTCAGTCTTAATTTCTTCAATTCAATCCTTGTTTTTGGTGAGTTTAATCTCAGATTTTAAGGCTAAACACTTTCTAAAACATCTTTTTGTTTGATTTGTGTCTTTATTTTTGGGTTTGGGGCCATTAAAATTTGTGTTTTGAACAAGAATTGCTTGTTCTTTGAAAAACTAGCTATTCTTGGCAAAACTGACTGTTCTTCCTTCAAATCCAGCTGTTAGAGGCTCCCAGACCTACTATTGGCATGCCAAATCCAGCTGTTCAGATGGAAAAATTGGCCATCCATGTCTGAGCTCTGAAAGCTTGCTCGTTTTGCTCCGAAATGACTTTGATAATGGTCCTAATGACTTATACATGTTCTATGATGATCATACATCATTTAAATGAATCTCAAAGGTCCTAGGATGATCAAATTTGATATTTTTCTATTTTATTTTCGTTTTTAAATATTTTTCTTAAATACTTCACTCTTGTTTTAAAGCTTATGCATTTACTTGCTTGTTTTGGTTTTGATTGAGCTTTTGGTTGATGATCAACATTGTAATACTACTTGTGCATTCTTGATTATGATTTGAAGATTGTGAATTGATTTGGTTCTAATTTAGTAACCTAATTTTGTGCATTTTGAGTCTTGAACTATGTGTGTATTATTGTGTATGTGTATTGGGTGAAACTTGTGAATTTGTGTTGATTTTATGACTGTTGTTGTGATTGTTATGTGCATGCCTTTGTTTTTATTCTTGTTGATTAATTTGTGATAAATTTTGAGTCTAATTTATAATTATATAAGCTTGTGTGTGTTTTGTGTACATATTTGTGATTAATTTGTGCCTTTTGTGCATTTTGTGATCCTAAGAGTACCAATTGGCCATAATTAGTTAAATTAGTGCTTTTAATGGATCTAAATCTAATTTGTGTTCCATTCAAGGAATTATAATCAATATTTCTTTGTTTTGGGCTAGTTTTTAAGTCTAATTTATGGATATTAAGTTTCTTGAAGCTATTGTGTGTATTTTGCATATTTGTGGTTTTATGTTCAATTTGTGCACTTGGAAGCATCAATTAATCATTATTGGTTAAATTGATGTATTCTAAGGGGGTTTATTGTATTGTTGGTATTATAACTTTGACCCATATTTAAAAAAGATACCATAATTTAAGTTTTTACTTTCTATTCCCTTAAATTCTATTTTAGTTTCAGTTCACAGTCACTCAATGATTTTCAGTGAATTTAATCTGACATGTCAATCGGTTAACATGGGTCAAAGTTACTATTTTGGTTGACACATTAGATTAATTTCACCAAAAATCATTAAGTGACTATGAATTGAAACTAAAATAGAATTTAAGGGACTGAAAAGAAAAAAATTAAAATTGTGGTACCATTTTGAAACATGAGTCAAAATTGTAGTACCAATGGTGCAATAAACCCCAAAATGTTATTCATCATTTTTATACTTCTTTTTAACTTTCTAATAATATTTCCTTTGTTTTATCACTTGATTATTGTCTCTAGCCAATATTTCTCTTCTTATGGATTATTTCTACTAACCAATTTCCTCGTTCCTTGCATTTTTGCATTTCATGCATTCATGTGCCTTTATGTATATCATTTGCTTGATGCATATCACTATCATGCGTGTGCTCAATTTTAGATCTTTTAGATGCATATTTGCAAGCTTCCCGGCTTGCATCACTTGCATATTTGCATGCATCCCGAAATTGGATCACTTTGCATGCTTCCCGACATGCATCATGCATCATACTTTGCACGCACCCCGAATTTATTTAATGCTCGTGTGAGCATGCATTGCATTAACATCATCCATTACATAACATATATACTTATTGTTACCAATCTCGAGATCTCAATCTCAAGCTCATAACTCTTACTAACATCTACGACATTCATTTCCATTGTCATTTATTTTACAAGTATCTTTTATTATTTGTCCATTTTTATTATTAATTTATGTTGTAAATTGTCAATTCCCATCATAATCTAAATTTATACACTTAGTCCTCATTTCTCTTCATTTTGTTTATGTCTTATTTATGCTTTTGTTACCTTTTATTTTATTATTTGCAATCTCTACTCTCATGTCATTCTTATGTTTATTTTATTTATAATTTCCATACATGTATCTCCACTACATTGCTTTCTTTATTTTAATTGTTATTTATTTTATGTCTTAGAATAATTGTTTTCTCCACCGCAATTTCTATTTAATTTTATTGTAAGTTGTTTACTTCTTACTTATTCTTTTATACATGTCTCTACAATGCCATTTTTCATTTATTTAGTATATTTATTTATTTATTATTTAATACTTATGTTAACATAATCTTTTCTCTATAAATTTAATACTTATTTGACTTTGCATTCTCATCTCCCTTTCTAATTTCTTTTTATCATAATACTTTGAGCTTTTTATTAAACATCTAATATTTATTTTTTCTTTTGTGCATTTTTCCAATTTATTTGCATTAATTCTTGCTTTTGGCTAAATAATTCAAGTTTTAACATTATTTTTAATATAATTTTTATTTCCATTTTTATCTTGATTTTAACTGTAATATCACTTTTATTTTTATTTCAATAACTTTTCTCGTAGTAATTTCTATTTTATTTTGATTCTCCTTTTCCTTACACTTAAAAGATTTTTCTATTATTTTGTCACCTTTTATTTTCTATTTTGATTCTATTATTTCATGTTCTCTTTTTGCATACAAATTTGCCATTATTATATTTATTTGTGAATATTTATTGTTTGTTATTTTGTGTTGTGTATTTATTCATAATGTTGAAAATCAACCAAACCTCAAAATCAATTATTTCATTTTCCTTTTCTTTAAAACCATTTATGGTGATTATTGAGATGATAATGAGGCAATAATTGGTAATGTATATTCAATTTATCCAAGGTACAAGATTTATATCTTGAGGCCTAATTTGATGAATTATACACATTATTAGTTAAAGGTCTTAATCTAACCAATTAATCACCATAAATGTGGTCTTTTTCGTACTTTTTAACTGTCATTTTCTATTTGAGAAATAATATTTAATTTTATGCTTTTTACTTATCTTTTACAATAATTTCATCCTTTTCATGCACTTTTCAATCATTTTTCATCTGATTTTCTATTTTCATTTTAAATATCAAATTTTCATAAAATAATGGTCCCAAATCTCAAAAAATAAGGACAATATGAAGAGGAGGAGCTTACTCGAGTGTTTATCTCTCTTGTCTCTATTCTTTTTATTCTTATTATTGTTTTTGTTATTAATTTTATTTTTCATTTCACATAATTAGGATGCCATGACATGTGTGTGTTAAATACGCTGTGATTGTGTGCTATTAATCCCATAACATGTAAATATGCCATGTGCATTCATTATGCTATTAGGATTGCCATGACATATATACATGTACAATGTTAGTTCACTTGTCATAATCATGCATCATATTTTGCTATGTCAATTTATTTATATGTTCATGCATTATGCCATGCTCATACACCATTATTCATTTTATCATATTTTTATTTTGTGCTTGTGTATAATGGTTGATATGAAATGGTACATATTTCTTGGAAGCACTGTACAATAAAGTAAGGCCAATAATGCTCAGCATCAGGGCGGTATGGAGATGCCTCGAACAAAAGAACCTAATCCTATTGACATCGACATTTGAACCCAATGCTTTATCTATTGGGCGAATGCGGTACCAAGCAAGGGATCCGAGGTTGCCTGAGTCCTTAAAATGAATAATTTCTTGGGTGATACCAAGTGGTGACTCCCTGTTTCTCCTACTTGAGTGAAGGGTTATAAGTGCATTTATGCCATCCCTAAGCTCTTTCAGTACTCCCCTTACTAACCCTCTATTTTCCCATAATAAGGAAAAAGGGTCTGTGATCCAAAGAGTGCCAAGTTGGACCCGCTGACATTAACACCTATACTAAGTCTCAATTTAAAACCAAGTCATTGCATAAAACAAGATTGTCATGGATTGTTAATAATAAAGGTGAATAAAAGGATAGTTCCACAGTCTTAGCTAGAAAAGGAAGATAATTGTTCCAACATTACGATTATCACTCCAATTCTGTAAAAGGAAGTGGTTAATTCTTCATGTTGCCAATATATTTAACTCATGTGCAAAGGAAGTTCATTTAGTAAAGAGCTAGGTTATGTTGAAATTCCAGAGTTGATGTAGCGAAAAATTAATTATAAAATACTACAGAAAATGATTGAATATTACATTGTTTACCCTTGATGTTTGGGCCACATCCATGAGACAAAATCCAAAATTTCTGCTACTATCAAAATAACAGAAAAACATAAAGAGTTGTCTCTATAATATTAGAGGAATATAAGAATGAATATTACACTAAAATAATGGCACTCAAGGTGTTTCCCACTCCAAAATAATTTTCTCACTCACCCTTTGAGAAAGAAATTTTCCAAGCACTAAAAAACTCTCTTACAAATTTTTTCAAAGTAAACTAACTTTACTTCACACAATTTTCTTCAAAGAAAATTATTCTTTGGCTCTCTCTTATACATAGATAAGGTGTGTGGATTGCCCATTTATAGACAAAAATATGCCTTGTCCTTAAAGACTATGGATTGACTTGTCCTTGTAGGATTAATTGGTCCTTATAGGCCAAAGATAAGGTTATTTACACCTCTTTTATTATTTTTATTTTTATATTTTTTCCAATTGTAGATATATTCCTCATGTAAGGGGGACCTATAACAATTCTCCCCTCCAGATTATATGGAGAATCTTTATTGACATATCTAATCCATTTTCATATATGTGGATTTTTTTCAATCTGCAACAACTTTATGTCCAATACATCCTATATCGAGTGATATATCACATCCATGTGCTTTAACCTTGAATAAAAGGAGGAATTCTTACCAAGGTGGATAACACTCCTACTATTATAAGATAACCCCTATTTGTCCTATTAAAAACCAAGTTCATTTAAGAACTTTTTCATCCGTGGAAATGCTTTACATACTTTAGTAGTTGCAATAAACTCTGCTTCAGTGGTAGACAAGGTAATACATTTTTGTATTTTCGACTGTCATCACATAGGTCTCCCTCTAAATGTAATCACGTAACCTGAAGTTGACTTTTTTGAGTCAGCATCACTTATCATGCTTGCATCTATGTTTCCAACTAATATAAGCTTGTCATCTCCAAAGCATAATCATATTTTGAATGCATCAAAAAGATATTTGAAAACCCATTTTACTACAGCCTAATGTTCCTTACCAAGATTTAAAAAAATTAACTCACGACTCCAATTGAGTGTGCAATATTTGGTCACATATACATCGTTGCATGCATTAAACTACTAACTACTGAAGCATATATAACTCTAAACATCCCTTCCTTCTCCTTATTTGTGGAAGTGCTTTACTGAGAAGTCAATCTAAAGTGACTATTAAGAGGACGAGTAACCTCTTTAGCATTGTACATGTTGAACCTTTGAAGTATCTTCTCAATGTACTTCTCTTATGCCGAGCACAGTTTCTTGACACCTCTATGTTTGATAATTTTCATGCCAAGGATCTATTTTGCTGGTCCTAAATCTTTCATTGAAAAAGACTTATTCAACTGCTTCTTTAAGCTATTGATTCTAGAAACATTTCAACTAACAATTAATATGTCATCCACATTGAGCAATAATATAAGAAAATCATCATCAGAGAATTCTTGAATGAAAGCACATTGGTCTGAAGTGGTCTTCCCATAGTTGTGCTCCCCTATAACGTACTAAAACATTTTATACCATTATCTGGGTGCTTGCAAATATAGTCCTCTTTTCTCTTTAATTTTAAACCCTTTGGTTGCTCCGTGAATATCTCTTCTTCAAAATCACTATGAAGGAAGGTAGTCTTAACATCCATTTGATCGATCTCTAGATTAAGACTTATAGCTAAACCTAGCACAATACATATGGATGTTATCTTCACGATTGGAGAATAAATCTTATAAAAGTTAATACCTTCACTTTGTTGAATCCCTTTACAACCAATCTAACTTTGAATTGTGGCTGGAGTCTATATTCTTACTGGTGCTAGTTCTCACATATGTTATTCCTTACAGGATCTAGCAAGTGAAAGAAGGTTGGAGTCAAATGAGGTGACTTTAATGCTTGGAGATGGAGCAAGTGTTGCTGCCAAAGCTTTGGGAACCACCTCTATAGACTTATATAATCATGTTTTATTATTAAAAAATGTTTTATATGTACTTAATTCTTATAAAAACATCATCTTTATTTCTAGTTTGACTAGAAGAGGTTATAAGTTTTTGTTTGAAAGAGATATGTGTACTATCTATTTTGATAATAGAATAGTTAGCATGGGTTATGTATTACATGGTCTTTATTATATTGATAATAAATCCAATAACAAAAAATATCTAACCAATTTGAATGTTGTGAATATAATGCCTCTAATCCAAAATATTTATGGCACTTGCGATTAGGTCATATTGCAGATGATAGAATCATAAAGTTGGAGAAATTAGGAATTTTGAGCAATCTTGAATCCTCAAGCAATCAAACTTATGAAGCTTTTATCAAGGGCAAGATGACCCGATCACCATTTGTTGGACTAATGGAAAAAATAAAGAAATTTTTGAAATAACATATTGTAATGTATATGGCCATTTAATCAAATGGCAAGAGGTGGGTTGTACTACTTTATTACCTTTATAGATGATCTATTAAGATATGGACACTTATATTTAATGAAACATAAAAGTGAATCTTTTGAAAAGTTTAAGGAATTCAGAGTCTAAGTAGAGAATTATATCGGGAAAAGTATTAAAATCCTATAATCAAATTGAGGAGGTGAATACTTAAGTACTAAATTCACTGAGTTCCTTAAAATATATGGCATTATTTCACAACTAACTCCACTCGGCACACTTCAACTAAAGGGTGTATCCAAAAGGAGGAATCAAACCTTATTAGATATGGTTTGATCTATAATGAGTTATACATATTTACTTACTTTCCTTTGGGGTCTTGCATTATAAACTACTACTTACATCCTAAATTGTGTTCCATCTAAGTCTTTTTCTACCACACCATATGAGATATGGCATGGTAAGGCACCAAGTCTTAAACATGTCAAGATTTGGGGATGCTCAACTTATATTAAAAAGTTAAAAACTGACAAATTAGATGCAAGGTCAATTCAACGCAGGTTTATTGGACATCCTAAAGATAGTTTAGGGTATTTTTTTTATTTTCTAGCTGAATAAGTTGTTGTAAGCAGAGATGCCATATTTCTTGAGAAAAAGTTTCTTTAAGAAGGTGGTAAAGAAAAAAAGATAGCATTAGAAGAGGAATCTTATAATAAGGTCAATCAAGTTGATTAAATGGATATTGATCAACCCCAAGAGTCTACTCTCACTAAAAATATAATCATACCAACTCCTAGAAGATCAGGTAAGGTGTCTCATCCATCGAAGAGATACAATTTTCTACATGATATGTAAAAGTTATATATTCATAAAGAAAGCAATCATGATGATGAACCTACAAAATATAAAGAAACTTTATCAGATAAAGATTCTTCAAAATGGCTTGAAGCAATGAAAGTCGAAATGGATTCCATGTATGTAAATTAAGTCTAGACACTTATTGATCCACCTGAAGGTATTATACCTAGAAGTTGTAAATGGGTCTTCAAGAGAAAGATTGATGCAGATGGAAAGGTTGATACCTATAAAGTGAGGCTTGTAGTAAGAGGGTTTTGCCAAAGGCAAGGGGTTGATTATGAGGGAAACTTCTTATCATTAGGCATGCTTAAATCCATTCAAATACTTCTCACTGTAGTTGCACACTATGATTATGAGATTTGGCAAATGGATGTTAAAATTGCTTTTCTTAATGGTTATGTTGAGGAACAAATTTATATGGAATAGCTCAAAAGTTTTGAATCTGAGGAAGGTTACAAAGTGTGTAAGCTTAATAGATCTATTTATGGTCTAAAGCAAGCTTCAAGGAGTTAGAATCATCATTTTGATGAACCCATTTGATCTTTCGATTTTATAAAAAATGAAGATGAGCTTTATATGTATAAGAAGGTTATTGGGAGCCAACTCACTTTTCTAATCCTATATGTTGATGATATTTTATTAATTGGAAATGATGTTGATATGCTTACAAATGTGAAACTATAGTTATGTAAAACTTTCTCTATGAAAGACTTAGGGGAAGCTCATTTGAGTGTATAGAGATAGATCGAGAAGAATGATAGATCTATCCCAAAGTCTTTTCTTTGAAAGGGTGTTAGAGAGGTTCAACATGCTTAATTCTAAGAAAGGATTGTTACTATTTAGGCATGTTATCCATTTATCCAAGGGTATATGACCTAAAATACTCGAGGAAATGGAGCAAATGGCCAAAGTTCCTTATGCTTTAGTTGTAGGAAGCTTGATATATGCTAAGTAGTGTACTAGGCTTGTTATTGCTTGTGATGTTAGTGTGACTAGCAAGTTCTAATCCAATCCAAGTTTGGAACATTAAATAGCTATTAAGGCAATCTTTAAGTAATTGAGAAGGATTAAAGATTTAGTCATAACTTATGGATGAGGTGATTTATAAATAGACAGTTTTGCAGATTCTGTTTTTCAATCAGATGTGGATGATAGAAAGTCTATCTCTAGCTTTATTTTCACTTGTAATAGAGGTGTAGTGAGTTGGAAGAGTTCCAAGCAAAGTTTCATTACTAATTCCACTACAGAAGCTGAGTATATAGCTGCATTAGATGTTGCTAAAAAAGTTATTTAGATTAAGAAGTTAGTTACCAAACGTCTTATTATTCCTTATATTGAGTCCCTAATTCCTCTCTATTGTGACAATAATGGAGCCATTACTTTGGCAAAGGAATTGAAGTCTCACCAAAAGTCTAAACACATAGAAAGGCATTTTCATATTATCAGGGAACTTGTTTGAAAAGGCAATATCGTCATTCAAAAGATAACGTTAGTTGATAATATCATTGATCCACTTACTAAAGCACTAATGCAGCTACATCTAGATCGACATCTTGAGAAGATGGGTCTAAGATACTGGAGGGATTGGCTCTACTGCAAGTGGGAGATTGTTCTTATAGGTGGTATGCCCTATAGGCCAATTACATATTTTAACATTGTAAATTATCCTAAATGACAATAAATTAATATTCTATTATCTAAAGTGCATATTTAATTGAATATTTATCCATTAACATCTTGTTAAATAAATTTATTATCAAGATTTAATAATATGAGCTACAAATTTATTTAGTAAATATGCTATAAAATGTTCATAATCGGTAAATTAATATTTAAATAATATTAATTAGACTATCACCTATATCTATTTTCCTTGATTAGTGTATGATTCTAATAGTGGGAGGTAGTAGGTCTCATGCTACTTAATATGAGATATCATAATAGACATGTGCATACTCATGTGATGGGTGGATCAAACAGTGCAATTAGATTGGTGATTGCATGGATATTCGCTTATAGTCAATGATCATAATCTAGGTCATAATGGTGCATATTGTTAAGGGATATAATTAGTTTGTAATTCAAAATATAGCTTATCTCTTTTAACAACTTGTATTTACTTGTATTTCACATATTTATTTCTTTGTATATATACTGATGTAACTGATGTAACTTATCTTAATTAAATACAAGTGAAATCATTCTTTCCCTATTATTATTCTTCACATGGTATCAGTGTTGTTACTCTAAATCAAAATCTTCTTTCTTCTTTCCATGGCTAATAAGATCGTTGCTGTTTTTAGCACCTTAACTCCCATCATCTCTTCTTCTTCAAGTCATACCTTTTCTATCAAATTAACAAGCAAGAACTATCTAACATGGAGAGCTCAATTCATACCTCTCCTTAATTACCAAAACTTATATGGATTTATTGATGGTACTATCATTGCTCTTCCATAAACTATACCTTCTACCACAAATCCTGAAACACAAATCCCAAACCCTGACTATAATGTTTAGTTAAAAAAGATCAACTCCTTTTATCATGTATATTGTCCTCTATTATTGGCCTTTCTTCTTCCTTTATGGTTTGGTAAGCACTTGATCGTGCTTTTGGATTAGTTTCTCAAAACCATCAGCTTTAGTTACATATTGAATTATAGGAGTTTAAGACTAATAATCTTTTAGTTTCTGATTACTTGCAATGTGCCAAGGCTTTGTCTGAAGAACTTGGAGCTACTGGACATCCATTATCATCTGCTGATTTTAATGTGATTGTTTATTATAGTATTAGAACTGATTTCCACAGTATAATCACATCTCTAAATCTTTGCATCGAACTTGTGCCCTTCTATGAGCTTCATGCTCAACTTGTTGCCTATAAGGTTTTGTTCAAGGCCTCCTAAGATCCACCTTTAGCTTATGTTGCTGTTCGTAGTCCTTCTGCCCTGCTGTTGCCCACTTCGCTACATCAACCAACTGTGCTTTTGAACTCTGATGCTCATTACTTAGGTTTCTAGCAGCGACGTCGTCGTGCCCCTTATTAAATCTATAGGTGGTGTAATCACACCACTGATAGATGTCATCTGTGTTACTATAGACATGATGTTTCATCACTGCAAGCCAATTACACCCTATGCTACTACCTCCTATCCTCTGTCATCGTCTCCTTCCTATTATGGTAATCATGCTCCCCAACCCAATTGGATAATAGACATCGGTGCAACCAATCATTTTACATTGGACCTCTTAACCTTGCACATCTTCGATGCATATCAAGGTGGTGATCATCTTTATGTATGCAATGGCCAAGGTCTACAACTAGCCAATACTGGTAATACTCACAAGCCTTCAATTGGTGGTAAGCTTGTTATGAACTCGGTTCTCCATGTTCTTAAAATTGTTAAACACTTGTTGTCTATTCAAAAATTCACCTTTGATAATAATGTCTTTTTTGAATTTCACCCAACTTATTTTCTTGTGAAGGATCGATTCACCAAAAAGGTGCTCCTTCACGGGCTCAATGAGAATGGCTGATAGTGTCTCCATCCTTTGATGAAGTCAGCTTATCTTTCTCAAGGTCCCACTCTTCAACAATGGCATGAACGTCTCAGGCATCAAAATATGCACACTATCTCTACTATTATTAAAAAATTTTCTTTACCTTATTCCAATTTTAATTCTCAACCGTGCTCCTCTTGTTCCTTGGGCAAGATGTCACGTTTACCTTTAGCTAGTGTTGAGCATAAAAGCATTACTCCTTTTGATATCATCTTCTCTGATGTCTGGGGCCCTACTCTAATTCTCTCTAGTCTTGGTCATTGTTATGTAGTTTTGTTTGTTGATGATTTTACTCGATTTACTTGGGTTTATTTTCTGAAAAATAAAAGTGATGTCTGTTTATGCTTTCTCATTTTTCAATCTCTTATTGATAGATAATTTAATGTAAAAATTAAGGCTTTTCATTTAGACTGGGTGGTGAATATCAATGCCTAAATAAACTTTTTCAATCAACTGGAATTGTTCATAGGATTGCTTGTCCATATACATATGAACAAAATGGTATTTCCGAAAGAAAAGTTTGTCATTTTGTTCGATACTAGTTTAACTCTATTGGTTCATGGTAATGTTCCACTCAAATATTGGAATTATGCCTTTTCTGTGAGTATCTTGACCATCAATCATACTCCAAGTCCAGTTTTAAATAATAGGTCACCCATTCAAGCTCTTTTTAACAAAAATCCAAATTACTTAGAGATGAAACCATTTGGGTGTACTATTTTTCCTCTCATTCGCCCCTATAATAGACATAAGTTTGCTTTTCATTCTAATCCTTGTGTCTATCTTGGTCAAAGTCTTACTCATAGTGCATATAATTGTTTAAACCTAGAGACTGGATGTGTTTACTTAGCCAGACATGCAAAATTTAACATGTTAATTTTTCCATGTAACATCCAAATCCTATTTTTTCTCTCCCAACCGATTCTTGTGGCCTTTAAATCATAAGTCATTCATCTCAATGGGGTTGTGGAGCTCCTTCAGGTATGATCTTTAGCTCTAACTCAAATTCTTCTTCTCTCTCTTTATCTAAAACTGCACAACCTTCTCCAACAATGTCACCCTTTATCCCTAATTCACATCCTCACTCTCCCTCCTCTCCTATCTCACCCAAAACTATCTCCCTTTCTAACTCGCCTGAATCTTCCCTAACCTTATCTTCCTCTATTCCCACCTCATTATGAGCGACCTTTTTCATTTTTAGTTTAAATGAAGTGATTCTAAAGGACATGGCAACTTTTCCAAATGGGACATCTGTATGGGACAAGGACAAATGTTTGATCTCGAGGGGATGCGAGAAGCTTTTGTGTTTGGAGTCACCATCTGGGTTTTAGAAAACTAGGAAAAGATGAAAGGGATGACATTGAGTCACTTAACGAGTATCATACCCAGCAGAGATTCTAAGCTCGGGAGATCTCATCTACTTTTTCACTATTTCTCATTTTAATACTCAATATGTGGCTACAGTAGCACCCTAGTTTTGGTAATGACAGTTGATATATATGCATTCACACAAGCACGTTGATAATAACAAAAAGTACAAGAAATTCAACATAATTATTTATAAGGCTTTCCTAGTAAATACATATGAAAGAGAAAAAGTGCAGAAATGTAAATCTAGTCCTAATCTAGAATACACCTGCAAAACAGAGCTTAATATAACTATGTGCAATTCCATCTATTCATCCACTTGGACAGTATATAAGCAAAATGAAGATGATTATGAATGATTAAACAGATGCACATAGTTTATGCTCTAGCAAGAATTATTATAAAGCATTTCTAAATGACAAGATAAACAGTAAATAATGGTGATTACATCATTGAACTGAGATATCGAAGATTTAACTTAGATAAGTAAGCTTTTATGTTTATTGAATGCATATCGATGCAGAATGATAGTTTATTATGAGCAAAACAAAGCAAAGATTATACAATTAGCATGCAAATTACCAGTGTCATCACACAATCACAACAATTTCTTAACTGCTGACGGTGATAAAGTAAAATGCAAGACAGTAAATAAACGTGCAAAAATAATTATTTGGTCCTCAGATTTGACTGAGCTTGTTTGGTGTTTTTGAAGCTTTAGCTTGGAGAGATTTTCAAGCTTTCCTCGTTGAGAGGTTGAAAATGACGCGTGTAATGTAAATTTGTATACCTTTAAAGCTTGCTTTGACAAATATGAAGGTGGCTTTGGTGCAAAAGTGGTTTAAAAATCCTACAAAAAATGTAGAAGGTGGGCTAAAAGTGTGTGCATTGGGGATCCTAAGCCTTCAATTTGACAGTGTTTCAATATGTGTTCGCTCTCTTTTTTGGCTCTTGCCTTTTTTCTTCTTCTTTTTGGCTATTACCAGTGTTTCCTAGGCTCTAGCCTTGTCAAAATGGGAGGTAGAGACCCCTATTTATATGGAAATGTGCCAAAAAATGTGTGAAAAAAAGGAAAATGTGCGTGATCACGTGTATTTGTGTGTGATAATGGACTTGAGCACATGATCATGGAGTTGGGCGCTGATTTAGGGGTGTTTTTTTTAGGGTTTTTGGACCTTCTGGTCGTGTTTTTGAGGTTCGTTTTGTTAAAATCGGCTTCTATTTTCATGCATGAGCAGAAAGTGTTTAGGTGTGATCACGCGCTACAAGTTCGCTCATGTGCTGCTTCTCGGGGTTACGCGCACTATTTCGTGGTCACTTTTAGAAGTTTTAAGGGCTTACAGACATGTTTTTGATTTCTGTTTTGTTAAAATTGACTTTCGATTTTGACGAAGTTAAATTCCAGTCTCATGAGTCAAACACTGGTATGATGAGTTGCTCATTTTGAGCAACATTTGCTTAAAACAAACGACTTACCACTCCATTTGAAGTTCATGAAATTGGGGTGCAACTTAATGATTCAGAGGTTGATTTTGCTCAGTTTGGGCTTTTCAAATTCTCGGCATGCTTTAGAGGTGGTACGAATGAACAGACACTTGTCATATTTTGAGAGATGTTTTCATCATTGGACCTTTTTAGGGACAGTCAAAATTCGATGTATGACAGTTGCCCCCTACTTCGCATATGTGGCATAGCCTCCTATCACTAATGTCAATACACGCAAAGTAATGCAGAGATGCAAAATAGTTTTCTGAGGAGAGAGGTACTTACCTGACTATTGTGTTGTCTTGACTTCGGACGTCTGTCTGGTTTTTGTTGTTTATGATTCGATCTTCATTTAGTGCTTGGTGATTCAACTGTCATGTAGTTTGGGACGCATGCAATATTCAATTTGGGGTTCACACAAGAATGCAATTTAGGGTTTACACAAGATGCAATTTTAGGATTCATGCAAGATGCAATTTTAGGATTCAAGCTAGATGCAATTTCAAGATTCACACAAGATGCATTTTTGGGGTTCAAAAAATGATAATGATATATGCGAGATGTGAGATATAGTGTGAAATGTATAATGCAATGCAAAATGCAAAATGCATGATGCAATTTCAGGGTTCAAACAAAGAATGAATGCAAGTTTCACATGAACATGGTAGTGATGCTTTTTTTTCACGTAAAATGATGCAGTTTGGGATGCACACAGAATAATGCAATCACACAAAGATGTATATTTCATGCAAGATGATTCAAGTGAGTGAGACAAGCATGTGATAATGATATGCAATCAGGCACTTGATAAATGCAACGACCACCCCTTTGGGCGTCGTACTTGATACTCCCTAGTAGTATCAATGGTTCTTAACATTCCCTAGCAATGTTAAGGGTACTTAACACTCTCTAACAGTGTTAAGGGGTTTACTAGCAATGCTGTCCTCACCTGCTTAGGGTTTTTGGTAGTGCTAGGATCACCTAATTGGTGTCGACGTCTCCTTCACCTATTCAGGGTTGTTAGGTAGCGCTACGATCACCTAATTGGTGTCGTGTAAAATAGTAATGCTACCCTCACCTGATTAGGGTTTTAGGTAGTGCTACGATCACCTTCTTGTTGTCATGCAAAGTAGCAACACTAGCCTCACTTGAATAGGGTTTTAGGCAGTGCTACAATCACCTTATTGGTATCATACAAAGTAGCAACGCTACCCTAACCTGATTAGGGTTTTAGGTAGTGCTACGATCACCTTCTTGGTGTCGTGCAAAGTAGTAACACTACCCTTACCTAATTAGGGTTTTAGGTAGTGCTACGATCACCTTCTTGGTGTCGTGCAAAGTTAAGTTGTGATTGTGGTTGTGCTTGGTGTGTGTTTGTGATTGGTGCATAGTGCAGCTATGATTTGTTACCTTTCAGCTTTGTAGCAGATGCTCTTTGATATTGATGAATTCTTATTGAATGTTCTTGCATGCGTTTTCTTAATCTTGATCATCGCTAAAGACTTTTGGATTTGTATTGGTTGATTGTACCTCAAATTTCTTCTTTTGTTTCGATCTTCTTGTAGATGCTTTTTGATCTTGATCATTGATGATGATTTTTGGATTTTATTTGGCTAGTTGCACATATAAACATGTGAGCATGAATTTATTATTACTTTGTTTGAAAAGAATTTTTATTCTTGAATTTATGCATTAAATTAGTCATGGTTAATTGAGTGCTTTTATTCTTGAATTCTCGCAATTGATCCATCGATGCCAAGAGTTGTATATATTAGAGCATTTGAGTTGTATTAACATAATAACCTTGAGTTAATGCTTATCTCAGTAATTCAAAAACATGATCCATAACTCGTGATCAAGCCTTTTTGTGTTACCAAGTGGAAAGCAAGCTTCCCAAGTGAATTTCTGAAGAATGTAGTGAGATGAAACTTATAAAGAATGTAGATGAATAGAATAAATTTTGATTATCAAGAGGCTTTTGAGCAGGAAAGTGATAACTGACCATACATTATTTATTCTTTCTTGCAGGGATCTCCTTTCTTTGGTACCCCTTGCTGTTATCATATTACTGAGTATGGATACTGCCGAAAGGTTACGTAAAGATTTATTATTATTATTATTATTTATTTATATATATTTTTTACTTTGGTTTTCCTGCATTTATTTTTATCTTTCTTTTCTCAAGCATTCCCCGCCTTCTGTCACTCAGCATGAATGCTGTCAAGGGGTTCTTTGAACACTCGTACTCAATTTTAAGCATTGGAGTAGGTGAGTATGGTCTTGAGATCACTAGCCTCTTTGAAAGTTATCTTGATAACTGTAATTTATTTTGCTTATTGACGCCCTTTATAGGTTTTGTCTTGCATGTTCTTCATGCATCTAGGTGGTAGGCAAGCATTAGATTGATTAAGGTTTAGAAAGTCCTGAATTAGAACTGTTCATCATGCTTAGAAAATCATGAAATAAGCATTAAAGGAAAATTATAATAATTGAAATAAGCTCACTCAACTTTGATATATGCAATTCATGGCAGAGATGAAGTTTACAGAAATATAAAAAAGAGTCGTTATTGTTTTTATTTTATTTTTAATGTATGAATGCTAATGTAAATGCATGTATTAGAGAAAGAAGGAAGAGGGCACTCCCTGGTCTAAAGGTGGTAACGATGGCAGCACTTGTCAATTTGTTATGTTTGATATTATCATTTCTATTGACTGTTGATGTTATCATTGCTACATATTGTATGATTTGAGACTATAGCCCTTGCTATCTTCTTATTATTGTAGCTCTTGCTATATTGCGTAACCTTTGTTGTATCACTTTTTGAGCGACTTTCTTCTTTACATGCTTGGATTTTCTTTAACTTGCACGGTTGCTTTAGCCTATAAGATAAAATAAAAGAATTGTAGTAAGTATTGGTTATATCTTTAGACAATGATTCTGAGCCAAAACATATTCTGGCTTCCCTTTTGTTGCATTGCTTCTATTGATTTGATGCTCCTTGCTCTTACTTATTGGTGCAGTTGCTCTTCCCTTTTGGTGGTCTTGTGGTTAATGCTGGGAGTGCTTTATGCTCTTAGCCTTGTTTGACAATCTTGTTGGGATATGGAAATTGCTGCGTTGTGCACCTTTTACTGTAGTGATTGTAGCTCTTACTTTACTGATTGTAGTTGTAGCATCTGTTGCTCCTACTGTAATTATAGCTCTCGTCGTTGTGTCTGTAGCCCTTGATGTACTAATTATAGTTCTTGTTCTGATGACTGTAACTCTTATTATAGTTTTTATAGCTTTTATTGTGATTATAGCTCTCGCTGTGGTGTCTGTAGCCCTTGTTGTACTGACTTTGGTTCTTATTATGACAATTGCAGCTCTTGCTGTAGTTTTTGTAGCTCTTGTTGTGATTATAGCTCTCATTGTGATGTTTGTAGCCCTTCCTATACTGATTATGGTTCTTGTTATGACGACTATAACTCTTGCTGTAGTTTTTGTAGCTCTGGCTGTGAGGACTGGAGCTCTAGCTGTGAGGACTATAGCTCTAGCTGTGATGATTGTAGCTCTGGCTATGACAACTGTAGCTCTGGCTATGATGACTATAGCTCTAGTTGTGATGACTATAGCTCTGGCTGTGAGGACTGTAGCTTTGGCTGTGACGACTATAGCTCTGGTTGTGAGAATTCCAGCTCTAGCTGTGATGGCTGTAGCTTTAGCTGTGGGGACTATAGCTCTAGCTATTTGCCTTAGCACTTGCTGTATGTGTTGTTCTGGTTGTAGTTTTAGCTCTTGTTGTTTGTTGTCTATATAGCTCTAGCTAACATGTATTTTAGCTCTTACTATAGTCTAGCTCTAGCTGTTCTTTAGCTCTTGTTGGAGTGCAGCTCTTGCTATTCGATGTTAGCACTTATTGTAGTTTTAGCTCTTATTGTAATGTAACTCTTACTGTAATGTAGCTCTTGCTGTTTGATGTTAGCACTTGGTGTAGTTTTAGCTCTTGTTGTAGCGTAACTCTTGCTGTAGTTTTAGCTCTTGTTGCGGTGTAGCTCATGCTGTCTAATTATAGCACTTGCTATAGTGTAGCTCTTATTGTCTGATTATAGCACTTGCTATAATTTTAGCTCTTGCTGTAATGTAGCTCTTGCTGTCTGATTTTACTATTAGCACTTGCTGTTTATGTAGCTCTAGCTATCTGATGGTAGCACTTGCTGTAGTATAGCTCTTGAAGTCTGATTATAGCTCTTGTTGTCTGTGTAGCTCTAGCTGCTGGTTTTAGCTCTTGCTGTCCATATAGCTCTAGCTGTTTGGTTTTAGCTCTTCATATCTGTGTAGCTCTAGTTGTTTGGTTTTAGCTCTTCTTGTCTATATAGCTCTAGCTGCCTGTGTAGCTCTGGTTTATATGATTTTAGCTCTTGCTGTCTAATTGTAGCACTTGCTATTTGTGTAGCTCTAGCTATATGATTTTAGCTCTTGTTATCTATGTAGCTCTAGTTGTCTGATTTTAGCTCTTACTGTCTATGTAGCTCTAGCAGTCCAATTTTAGCTCTAGCTATCTGTGTAGCTCTAGCTATCTGATTTTAGCTCTTGCTATCTGTGTAGCTGTAGCTGTAGATCTTGCTATGGTATTTGTAACTTTTGCTGTAGTATCTATAGCTCTTGCTATAGTGTCAGGCTAGGCTTTTGGAGCTGGTGTTTGTGTCTTATCAGGTGCAAATCTTGCCTTACTTGAGTCTTGTTTGCTACCCCTATAGATGCTTTCCCTTGAGAGTGCTTATATGGATTGAAGGTATCTCTTAGTAGCCCTCATTTTGATGTGGATGCCTTAGGACTTTTGTTGGTATGCTTTCAACTTCCTTGAGCATTCTAATTTTCCTTAAATGTTTAGGTTTATGGCCTCTTGGTGCATCACCTTTTCATAATTTTCCTGCTTATGATGCATGTTTTGCATGTTTGTGTATGCAAGGATCATTTGCATGTAAATGTTTGTGATGCATGTTTTCCATGTTTGTGCACACAATGCTCATTTGTTGGTGACATGTACTTCCATGTTTGTGTATGCTATGCCTATGATGCATGTTTCTAATGTTTGTGAATGCGATGCTTGTGATGCATGTTTGATGAAGGGGAAGACCATTCTGAGATTGCTCATTGATGGCAATGGAAAGAGGTAGATCATTAAAATGAAGTTAGGGTATCTGAAGATTGAGGTTTGTTTACTGGAAAAGAGGAGAAAGCCTTTAGGCAAAACTGAAGTGTGATTTGGGTGCTAAGAATAATCGAGAGGGCATTGGAACTTTGGCTTTTGACTTTAGGGTTGCTTACACTTTCTTCGTTTGATCCGAATTTACTTTTCTCGTCCAGGGCACTTAGTCAAGCTATTTATCATATGAGGGAGTGAGAATGGTTTGATAGATGATCCATGTATAGGATGTGGCCCACAGGTTATCCATGCACA
>CATIWM010012798.1:0-35301 GCA_949671775.1 Mallotus repandus | reverse complement strand
ATGGTAAAAATACCAACTTTATTATTCTTGCTATTTTATTTCTACCATATTTATTTATTTATATATTTATTTCTGTATTTTTATTATTTTATCTTTTTTTTGTAATTTTTATTGCATTTATGCTTTTAATAGTAAATTTGGTGTTTTTATTATAAAGTTAACATTTTTATAATAAAAATATTATCTTTATTATTTCTATATATTCATCGCTGTCATAGTTATTTATTTATGTATTTATCTCAGCCCTTTTATTATTTTATTACCTTTTTGTATATTTTATTACCTTTTTGTAATTTTTGTTGTATTTATGCTTTTTATGGTAAATTTGGTGTTTTTATCACAAAGTTCACATTTTTATGGTAAAAATATTATTTTTATCATTTTAACATTTTTATTTCTGCCTTTTTTATTTATTTGAATATTTATTTCTACATTTTTATGATTTTATTAAGTTTTTGCTATTTTTGCCATATTTATGCATTTTTATGGTAAATTTGGTGTTTTTATCATAAAGTTCATATTTTATGGTGAAAATATTATCTTTATCATTTTGATATTTTTCATTCATGTATTTTCATTCATGTATTTTCATTCATTTATATTAAATTGCAGTATTTTTATTATTTTTATTGCATGTTTTTATAATTTTTGTTGCCTTTATGCCATTTAGAGGTAAAGTTGTCATTTTATCATAAAGTAGATATTTTTATGGTGGAAATGACATCTTTACCACTTTTATTCATTTTTAATTCTGCACTTTGCTATTTTTATCATATTAATTATATTTTTATTATTTTTATTATTCATTTTGGTAAATTTATTATTCTTATCATAAAAGTTTCCATCTTTATGGTAAAAGTAATATTTTTACCTTCCTTTTTATTACCTCACTTCCATTATTATTATTCCTATTGCATATTTATTATCATTGCAATTTTTATTATTTTTCTTGATAAATTTATTATTTTCATCATAAAGTTGATGTTTTTATGGTGAGAATAATATCTTTTATCACTTTTATTATTTTTTTTGCATCATTTCCACTTTAATTTTCTAATATTTGCATCATCATAAAAATCTTATTTTTAAGCAATAAAAATGATGACTTCACACTAGAGTACCCAAATGCAAAAATCTTGCATCATGCATACATTAGCATCCTTTTTTGCTTATGTGTCTAGTTATTCCTTCATTTATTATTCCAATTGTGAATGCATGGAATATATAGAATTGCCTACATGTGATGTGTGCTTGCATATGTGTGAAAACTGACCTTTGTTTTGTAGGATTATTAGAATAGGTTTATTTTATTTCCTTTTATTATTTTAATATAATTAATAGAATAGACTTTTCTAAGGCAATGTAATCATTAATCCCAAGTCGCCGCTTATTTCTATTTTTGATGTATTTATTAGAATAGGTTCTTTTTTCTCGGGTTGTAATCCTTAATCCCTTTCTCCCATTTTTTTTTATTTTTTTTATTATTTTGCTTATTTGCTTGCTTATTTTGATTATTTCTTGCATGTCTGTGTGTTATGTGCTTACTTGCCTACATGCTTATTTGTTTAATTGACGCTTGTTTATTTATTTATCATGTGGTGTACGCTTGTCAGGCCAATTATCATGCACTTTATTTAAATTGACCAATTCTTGAGTATGGTAAAAATGCATCATAAAACCAAAATTAGGTGACGTAGTGAATAAATAAGCAACATGAATGATAAAAAATAGGATAAGTAACTCCCATCCGTCGAACCCGGATTCTCTGGTTATAGTAGTGAGTTTTCACTTCTTCCCGATTCAAGTCGGGTGGCGATTCCAATCTACGTGGCCTATTCAGGCAGACCCTCCAACAAACAATAACAAATGAAAATCCAGTAGATGGTCACCATTAGCCTATGTGCCCCGATGCTATAGGCTCATAGATCCTCGTGATCATAACCCACTCGAACGTACAAGTGATCACAGTGATTTAAAGGCCAAAAGTTGGGTACCATTAGTGAAAATTACCCCACATTTTCTAGGTAAAATTGGTCCCTTAGTTCTTGCTTAAAGTCCTCCCAATTGGTCACCAAAGACTTACAATATTTTATTCATTTAACTCTAGCCCGCTACTAAAGTTTTGCATCATTAATAAGGTACATGTGGGCAATTTTCAATTGTTGTTCATCAAAGTCTACCTTTATTGCCTCGAAGTAAAGTTCCATATCAAATAAGAAGTTGTCAATGATTGATGAGTCTCGAGCCCCTTCAAAGGATTTTGGTTCAGGGATTTTAGTGCTTTCCAGTGACATGATCCTAGTGCCATCCCTGTTGGGTAACTCCTCCACTGTCGTATTAACTATTTGCACCTCTTGATGGAGAGATTGGATAACTTCTTTTGTATCATCGGTTAAAGCATCAAGAGCTTCACACATGCTCTTATAGCTCTGACTGATATCATTAGGTGATTTCTCTAAGGTCTTCACATAAGACACCAAGCTTCCTAGCTGTTCACTTAGCTATTCATTATCTCATCTTTCGGAAGGATCCACACGACAGGGGCCTCAAGCTCTATTAACTGACCCTTAGGGGAAAATAACCTAGCAAAGAATGGCTCATATGTATCAATTTTATTCAAAATATTTTTAATCACATATGCTTTTGCTACCATAACATTAAGTAATTCAATTTTATTCAATACATTCTTTAGGGGGTCACTTTAGTTATCACAACCTCAAGTGCCTCCACTCTTTTCTCAAGCGCCTCCATATGCGCTTGTTTAGAATTATTCATTTTGACCACAATTGCCATAATAAAAAGCAAATAATGCATTAATACCAAATGTCACGGGCCCTCAAAAGCCTTAGAAAAAAGGACCATGGGACGCTTGTCTAAAATACCTTCTAGCAAGCCAACCTTAAGGACAAATTAGTAATTCTATAAAACACAAACAAGAATGAATCAACATCCAAGTCAATCCATGTAAAGGTAACACAGTAGCCCAAAGGGCAAGAACAGGGCAACAATCACGATTCCAGGCACAAGTACAAGCACAGCTGAAAAGAACACAACAAATGAGGCTACTTTTGTTAATCATCATAGAAATCATTACATTTATTAAGAGAATGTGCCCCCTATGGTGTAGGCAAAGGGAACCCACCCAAGAGACGTACACACACCTAACATATATAGTGACTATATCTTCGATTTATGCCCTTAATGACTAGTCACTCCCCATTAAAGAGTATAAGGAGCATAATGGGAGATATAGTCATCAAAATGTTCCACCCATTACACACCAAAAATTATATAGAATAAAATAAAATATTAAATGTCTAAAATACCTCTAAGACCACAAAATGCTACCCTTTAACATCCAGCAACCATCTTTTTAGAGATTGGGTAGAATACTGAATGTGAGCTTGGGTATTCCACGTAACTTTAAGGTTGACCTTCATCTGTATCTTATGTTTTATTATTTTTAGTTATTTATTTACTTCCTTGTTACACATAATTAATACAATTTTTATTATTAATTCACGTTACAGTATCACATATCACATCCATCCATTCATAATAATAAAAAATAAATTTATAAATAAATATGCACACAAAGAAAAAGATAAAAGAGAACAGAGTTACAACCCATAAAAATGTAAGAATAATAAAATAATAAAATAAAATAAATAGAAATACATGTAAAAAAGGGGATAAAGGAAAAATTTTACAACCTTTTAATCATGCAGAATAAAATAAATGTAAAATGAATAATTAATGATACCCCATACTATAAATTTAGGTCCAAAATTAAGAAGCCCAAAATTCCTAGGCCCAAATGGAACTTAGAATCCAATATTAGAAGAATAAGAGACTCCTATTCAAGTAAGGACAAGTTAGGAAGAATAAAAGACTCCTATTTAGGTAAGGAAATCCTACTCTAATGAAGTAAAGTGTTCTATAAATACCCTTTATTCCTTTCAATTGATTATATTCTTTTTCCTAGCAATTTGGTTATTCTTTACACAATATTCTAACTTAAGCATTGGAGTCTATGTAGAAGAAATCCCATGAGTCACCTTAGCTCTCTAATGTTCATAGGATTCAAGTCTTCAAGAACCAATTATCAAGTGGTGCTGTATATGGGAATCATGCATTTTTTATTGAAAGTACTGTGTTTTAAGAATAAATTACAAATATGAGTTCTAATCCATCCTCATTACTACCCCCTAGATATCCCCTAGAAACAAACACCACTTTACCCCCAACAATGTTACAAATTGAAACCAATCATACAACCCATCCATTGACACACTGGGAACCCATTACTCCCTTAACCAATCCTCCTTTATGGCCCACCTATTATGGATTCACCCTGCCTATGCCTTATAATGCTCCTCTTCATCATCTAAGTAGACCTATCCTGACAACTCCATTCCCAAGCCTATCTAATTTTTCTGCACTTACAAACCCAAACTCTAACAATCATGTTGTTAACCCAATCAGTCAAAATAAGGAATTTGTGATACAAAATATAAAAACCCAGATGGAGCTCCTCGAACAATAGTTGACAACCCTAATTATGGACACAATTGGACCTAGGAACACACTTATACCACCCAGAACCCGCAACAACTTATTGGAAGCTCAACTCAAAGATAAGTCTAACCTCTACCATCAAGTGAGAAATGTCATCCTTAAGGCTAAGGTTGGGCCGAGTGAGGTAAAAGAGTGTTTTTTGGAAGGAAGCACACCTTTTGACAAGAAGATTATACAGGCTAAGGTTCTTTCCAAGTTCAAATTCCTTTGGCTTTATCAGTATGGCAGAATTGGGGATCCAATTACTCACTTCTTCATGTTCAAAACTAAAATGTTATAAATGTCATCATGTGCTAGGTATCCCCAATCACTCTGACAAAGAGTGCCTAAAGGCGGTTCCATAGGCTACTTAAGAATTCTGTCTCCTCTTTTAAGGGCCTAATCGAGCAATTTTGCACTTTTTTTTATCACAAACATTCCTTTGATAAGGAACAACAATGATTTATGACTATGCAAATAAAGAGAAAATGAGTCCTTGAGAAGCTCTTTGGATAGATTCAACCAAATAACTATGCAGATAAAGTGCTTGAGTGATGAGGTGATGGTAGATGCTTTGAAAAATGGAACTTATATGGGCCAATTAAGGAACAAAATTATAACAAAAAAAACCTAGACATTGTTGAAGGCTATGGCTATAGCCACCAAATTAATAAACCTGGATATAGATAGGAAGATTCATAAAAAAAGAAGAGAAGTTGATGGAAGTAAAGAAAAGAGAAGAAAGGTAAGAAGAGAATGGTATCCAAGCATTAAATTCAAAATGGAGGCAAAAAGATTCACCCAACTAAATGCCCCGAGATTAGAGATTTTGACATGGATATGACAAAACAATATTAATATCCTATCAGCTAAAAGGTTAAACCTAGACTGTCAGAGAGATAGGGATTAAAATTACTAATTTTGTCAAGATCATGGCCATGACATAAAGGAATGTTGAATCTTGAAACATGAAATTAAGCAATTGGTTAAAGCATAAGCATTGAGAAGGTTCATTGAAGACACAAAAAGATGAAAGGTGCAAGAGGCAAGTGCCTGCAATAATAAAGAAATGAAGAAACCTTAGAAGGAGGTAACTAGAAAAATAAATATGATAGTCGGAGGTAATATTGACAAGAATTCAGGAAAAAGTGAGCTCAAAAAGAGATATTTTCTATAGCCACTTCTAAATAAGTTATATAATTTGAAATCGAAGATGGAAAATTTAATCGACAACCCTAAGATGATGCACTTGTAATAACTACATACATGTATAATTACTTGATAAAGCGAATGCTCATGGATGATGGGAGTGCTACAAATGTAATGTCTTGTAGGGCTTTTCAGGCAATGGATGGCTCGGTTATGGAGTTAAAAAAAAGGCAAGGAATCTAATCACTAGTTTCTATGGTGGGATCATTTTAACTTTGGGAACTGTTAAGATCAATGTGGAGCTCGAAGATAGGGACTCAAGAGATTGTATTAGTCTTAAAGCAATATTCAATATGGTTAACCTCCCAATAACATACAATAGAATCATTGGAAGACTAATTATAAATGATACATGAGTAGTAACAAGCATTTGATACTTGAAAATGAAAATCTTACTCAAGGATTGGATAATCACCATGAGAGGTGACCAAGAAGTAGCTAAATAATGCTACTAGCTAACAATAAAAGAGTAAGCATAAGGTTTCCCTATGGACCTTATTGAAAATGATAAACATGGGGCTCAACCTGAACCTATGGAAAAGATGGTGGAGCTTATGTTGTTAAATGGGAAAGCATAAAAGTTAGTAGTGAACTTGAAAGCTCATTATAGAACAGTATTTTTGAGGTTCTCAATAAGTACTCAAATTCTTTTACCTCCAAAGCTTTTAAGATTGAGGGGATAAATTCCCAGATTGCCTCTCATAGCCTAGATGTTAATCCAAAGCTTATAGTTCAGAATAAGCTCAAATTTACTTTCAAAAGGCAAAAGATTATTGCCAAAGAGGGTAAAAAATTGCTAAATGTTGGGTTCATTAGAGAAGTCTGACATTTTGATTGGGTCATAAATGTGGAGTTGGTAAAGAAATCTAATGGCAAATACTACTTGTGTCTTTACTATATAGATTTAAATAAAGCTTGTGCTATCCTTTGCTAATAATTGACCAACTAGTGGATTTAATAGCCAGACACAAAATGTATAGCTTTATAGACGCTACACAAGGATACCACTAAATTCCCATGAAAAAGGAAGATATAGAGAAGACATCATTCATCACTTATAAGGGGTTATACTGCTACAAGGTTATGCCCTTTAGACTAAAAATGCTAGAGCATTGTAAAATGTTGATTACTTGAAGATTATCATAAAGATATAAATGAAGTTCTCCAGACCTTGAACAAGTACAAAATCAACCTTAACTTGGATAAGTTCGTATTTGGAGTGAAAGCTGGAAAATTTCTAGGATTTATGATTTCTCAAAGAGGAATAGAAGCTAATCTAGAAAAGATGGAAGCAATACTGAACATGAAGTCTCCTTAAAACTAAAATGAGCTCTATAAGGTAAATGAAAGAATAATAGCACTCGACGAGTTTATTTCTTGCTCAGCAAAGAGATCCCTTCCACTTTTTTAGGCTCTAAAAAATGCTAAGAAATTTAAGTGGAGCAAAAATTGTCAGGAATCATTTGAGGAGTTAAAAAGATTCTTATCTACACCACCACTACTCAATAGACTACTTTCGAATAAGGTGTTGTCTTTGTATCTTTCAACAAGGCATAAGTCTACAACATCGGTACTTATCTAGGAAGACTAGGGAGAGTAGAGTCCTATCTATTATGTAAGCAGAGTGCTCAATGGATTAGAAAGCCAGTACCTAAAAGTCAATAAGCTCACTCTAATAGTCGTGCACATTGCTTGAAAACGTAAACATTATTTCCAAGCTTATTTTATTATTATTCGGATAAAGTACAATTTGAGGAAGGTTTTACAGAGGCTTAAGACATCTAAGTCACTCATCTAATGGTTAGTACAGTTAGAGGAGCATGATATCTCATACGAGTCAAGAAAAATAGTCAAAGATCAGGTCCTTTCAGACTTTATTCAAGAAATGATAGTTAGTGATGAGCCTAATAAGGAACTTTCAATCTAACAGATGTACGTAAGATATGGCAGTAAGTGTTAGAGGGGCAAGGGCTGAAATTATTTTATTATATCCAAGAAAGATTAAAGTTAAAAGAGCCCTAGAGGGGGCTGAATAAGGCTAGTGAACTTTTAAAGAAAATTAAAAGGAATTAAGAAAAGATTAAAGGATAAAGAGAAATTGACACAAGGCAATTTAAAGAGTTAGATTTCAAATCAAACCTACATCTCTACCAACCCACTCCAATCTATTTACTTAGATTGAGTTTACAAACTTGAGTTTTGAGGCTCAACTCAAACCTTACAAATAAGATTTTTCTTAAATCACTCTTAAAACTAATTTTTCAAGTGTTTTAAATGGCTAACATTTAAACCAATTCCTTCTAAACTTAGTTCCTCATTTTCCTTCTTAACTTAAGAATATATAAGAAGAAGAACATAAGATAGATCCCACAATCCCTTACTCAAAATTGTATTTAATGTAATTAAAAAATGAGAAGAGAATTTAATGAACAAAGAGTTCTAAAACTTGAATTTTCTCAACCAAATGTATCTAACTTCTTAAATGATCCTCCAACACTTGTATTTAATGTACACCAGTGGATGCTTTAAATCTTTTGAAGAAATGGCAAATACACAAAGCTTGTGGTCAAATGAAAGAGTTATGCCTAGAAAAGGTGGAACATTGGAAGTGGATGGATTAACTATAGTGAATGTTAAATTGGATGCCTTGATAAAAAGGATGAATAAAATGCTTCTTAATGCAATTTCATCATCAATTTCTTCATCTTGTGTGCTTTTTCACAGTGGACATCCCGCTATTAAGTGTTAACAGATGCAAAATTTGTCTATGTAGAGCATGAACTATATGGGTAACTTCAACAAGGGTTAGCAATAAAATTCAATGATGGGGAACACTTATAATCCAAATTAGAGAAACCACCCAAACTTGTCATGGAGTAATCAGGGCAAAAATCAGTGGAGACTTTAAGGATGACTAGGTTTTGTAGGAAATAATAGTCATCAACATCAAGGGCAATCTCAGTTCTAATAAGAGTAAGCTTCATCATCACCATCTTCTCTAGAAAGAAAAATGGATAAATTCATGGACATGATGATAACCAAAATGAATTAGCAAGATAAGGCCACTAAAAGGCTAGAAAGGAGGTTTGAATAGATGCATCAAGATACTTAATTAATGTTTAGAAATCATTCTTCTTCAATTCATAATTTGGAGCTGCAAGTGGGTCAGTAAGCTAATTCTTTATCATTAAGGAACCAAGGGGCACTTCCTAGTAACACTAAAAAATCCCTAAAGAGTAATTAAAGACAATCACTTTAAGGAGTGGTACAAAATTATAACCACCCAAAAAGAGTACATCCACACCTACTATAGAAAAAGAAAGACATCGAGAAAGAGAAAGAACAAGTTGAAGTACTGACTGAAATAGAAGCAGAAGAACATAATAACAATAAGAAGAAAGAGACTACACCTTCACTTAAGCCTTATGAATGCCCAGTACCATTTTTACAAAGGCTAAGAAAGCAAGAGTATGATTAGTAGTTTGCAAAGTTTTTATAAATGTTCACAAAGCTACATATCAACATACCTTTGGTTGTAGCCATAGCTCAAATGCTTAAATATGCTAAATTCTTGAAGGAGTTCATTTCCTCTTAATAAGGAATGTAGTGCCATAGTTTGAAGCAAGCTTCCATTAAAGTGTAGACATCTAGGGAGTTTTACTATACCTTGCTCTATTGGTAATTTAAATTTTCAAAAATCTCTTTGTGATTGAGGTGCTTCTATTAACTTAATGCCTTTATCTGTTTATAGGAAGCTTGGATTAGGTGAAGAAAAACCAGTAAATATTTGTTTACAACTTGCAAATAGAACAATCAAGAAACCTGAAGGAATAATGGAAGCCGTGTTAATAAAGGCAAGAAATTCATCTTTCCAGTTGATTTTCTTGTGCTATATTTTAAGGAAGATGAAGATGTGCCATTAATCTTAGGCGTGCCTTTCATGTACACTGCTAAAGTGATCATTGATGTTTTTAAAGGAACTCTTACATTAAGAGTCAGTGAAGATAGCTGCAAGTTTAATGTTTACCAAGGTATGAAACATCTACTTGAATATGATAATTGCATATAAATTGATGTGGTTGATGATTGTGTAAATGAAGTTCAATGAGGGAGGTTAGCAAAATCTTTTTGAGTAAGAGGAATTAGAGAAGTGTTTGTAGGTACAAACTACAGAAAAATAATACTTTAAACACTTAAACTAAATGCAGAAAATTGAGTTACCTCTAAACATAAAACTAATTCCCCTTTTTATTGAGCAACCCCCTTAATTAGAATTGAATCCTTTACCACCTCATTTGAGATACACTCATTTGGGAGAGAACCAAACACTACCTATAATCATCTCATTTAAACTTAGTGAAGAATAAAAGATTGTACTAGTACAGTTATTAAAAAAGAGAGTGCAAGCTTTTGGTTGACAAATTTTAGATATTAAAGGTATAAGTCCTTCATATTGTATGCATAAAATATTTATGGAGAATGGACATAAAACCACTATTGAGAGGCAAAGGAGACTAAACATAAACATGTAGGAAGTAGTGAAAAAAGAAGTACTTAAGTTATTAGATGCAGGGATTATATACCCAATTTTAAATAGTTCATGGGTCAGCCCCATTCAATATGCATCAGAGAAGGGTGGCATGACAATAGTAGAAAATGATGGGGGAGATCTAATTCCCACTAGAGTTGTAAGTGGTTGGCGAGTTTGTATAGACTACAGAAAGTTAAATGTAGCCACTATAAAGGATCAATACCCACATCCATTTATTTATCAGATACTATAGTACATTACAGAGCATATATTTTATTATTTTCTAGATGATTATTCATGGTACAATCAAATAACCATTACTTCAGAGGATCAAGAAAAGATCATATTCACTTATCCTTATGGCACATTCACTTATAGGAGAATGCCATTTGGCTTTTATAATGCAGCCTATGATATTTCAGAGGTGCATGATGGCAATCTTTGTAGATTTAGTTGAAGAAATCATGAAGTTTTTATGGATGATTTTTTGGTGTATGGAAATTCTATTAAGGAATGCTTAAAAAATTTGGATAAGATTCTTGCTAGATGTGAGCAGTCAAGGCAAAAATTGTGTTAGGGCATAAAATTTCAAGGAAAGGCATAGAGGTAGACAAAGCCAAAGTGGATATCATTGAGAAGCTGTAGTATCCAACTAATGTCAAGGGAGTAAGAAGTTTCTTAGGACATACATGATTCTATAGATGATTTATAAAGGATTTTTCTAAAATCTCTAAACCTCTTTGTCAATTACTTAAAAAAGTTGTACCTTTTTATTTTCACTAATGCTTGTAAAATTGCTTTTAATAGGATAAAGAAGGCACTTGTGTCAGCATTAGTAGTGGTAGCCCTATATTGGAGCCTACCATTTGAGCTCATGTATGATGTTAGTGTCCATGCCATAGGAGCAGTGCTAGGACAGAGGAAAGAAAAAAAGCTTTATGTGATCTTTTATGCTAGCAAGATTTTATTTGATGCTCAAATCAATTATGCTACTACTAAGAAGGTGATGCTAGCAATGATTTTTTGCATTTGACAAATTTAGATCATATATTTTTGGATAAAAGGTGTTGGTTTATATAGATCACTCAGCCTTGAAGTATTTGCTTATAAAGAAGGACTCGAAACCTAGGTTGATAAGACCGATACTACTGTTACAAGAGTTTGACATTGAGATCAGAGACAAGAAAGGGACAGAAAATATGGTAGTATACCACCTGTCAAGATTAGAGTCAGAAGAATTCAAGGGTGAAGCTAATAAGACAATCATAGATATGTTTTCAGGTGAGTCATTCTTTACTCTTGATTATATTGATGCACCATGATTTGCTGACATAGCCAATTTCATTTCTAGTGGTAAATTACCCCAAAATTATCTCATCAACAAGAAATAAAATTAATTTATGACTCTAAGGCTATATATGGGATGATCCTTTTTTTTGGAAGATATGCAAGGATGTCATTATTAAGAGATTTGTACCTAATGAGGAGATATAATATATTCTCCACCATTGTCATGGTTTAATATGTTGAGGACACTATAGCCCCCATAGAATAGCATCCAAAGTGCTAGAGATTGGATTATATTGGCCCTCGTTTTTCAAGGATGCAAGAGATTTGTGAAAGCTTATGACTCTTGCCAACATAGTGGGAATATATCAAAGAAAGATGAAATGCTTCAATTAGAAATCTTGGAAGTAGAAATTTTTAATGTTTGGGTTATTGAATACATGGGACCATTTCAATTTTCAGAAGGCAATCATTATATCCTTATACATGTTGATTATGTGTCTAAATGGGTTAAAGCCTAAGCATATGTCAATAATAATGAAAAGACCGTGAGTAAGTTTCTTGAGAAACTTCTTACTCGATTTAGGATGCCAAGGGTTATAATTAGCGATGTAGATACTAATTTTTGTAACAACAATATGGAGATATGACTAACTATGTATGGGGTGCGATATAGGGTGGCAACTCCTTATCACCCCCAAACTAATGGGAAATTAGAAGTTATTAATAAGGAATTAAAAAAGATTCTAGAGAAAACATGGGGAAAGTCTAAAAGAGAATGGGCGAGAAAGCTTGATGATGCTTTATGGGCTTATAGGTGTGTGGTAAAGCTTGTCATCTTTCAGTTGAAATAGAACATAAAACCTATTGAGTAGTTAAAGCACTGAATTATGATCTCAAGGAAGCAACTAAAAAAAGAATATTACAGTTGAATGAGTTAAATGAAATCATACAGGAAGCATATGAAAACCCCAAACTGTACAAGGAAAAGATAAAGAGATGGCATGATGAAAATATAAGGAAGAAAGATTTAATAGTGGTAATCAAGTTTTGCTCTTTAATAAAAGACTCAAATTGTTTCCAAGGAAGTTAAAGTTAAGGTGATCAAGACCTTTTACAGTGACAAAAGTATACCCTTATAGAGCAGTTGAATTAATTGACATTCAAAGAAATATATTTAAGGTAAATGGCTAGAGGTTGAAAAAGTATTTTGGAGGTAAGGATGATGGGTTTCATCATATTACCTATTTAAACAACTTTGTCAAGTGAAGCATGTGAAGGTTAAGCTTATGACCTCTTAAATAAGCGCTTCTTGGGAGCTCAACCAAGTGTAGAGTATAATTTTCGTTTAGTTTAGATTAATTATTCTTGGTTTTTAATTTTTTCTTTGTTTTGTAGTTTCACATTCCCCTATGCAATATTTTTTCAAGTAAGCAAGTACAAAAGAGAGGATGAAGATGAGGAAATAAAAGCAACAATTTTATTTTAGAAGCTAATGAGCATAAAGGATAGTAAGCTTTCAAGTGAATTCTAACTATAGTTCCTTATGCTTCTTGTGATTAAAATAACTGTTACTTCTTGTATGCATATTATTTATTATAAGTATGATTATTGGAGTATTGATTAATTATTTTTTACGGTTGTGTTAATTTTGCAGCATTAGTTAGGTTTTAATGCTAAAAGCCTTATGTTATCTTCACATTAAGGTGAATATGCATGGCTGTGTGTACTTATGTGCATAGCCGTACAACGAAACACCTTAAGGTGGTGTCAAAATTTCAAACTAGGCACGTCGTCCACCCTTGAGTGCATAGTCATGCAGCCCATTAAGCTAAAAAATGACAAAGCAGGTACAATCGTACATAATTATGTGCGCAATTGTGTTTAACTTATAAGAAACATAAAATGTTGAAGGTGCACAACATTGACATACTACACATTAAAAAAAAGTGACTTTTGAGTTCAAGAGACATAACTCTTCACCTCTGCCAATTGATTTCAGTGTATAACTTCTCTAGAACTTAAAACTTCTCATTTTCACTCTTTCCTTCATCAAACTCCTCTTTTCTCTCATCGCATTCAAATAATAAACACTTTATCCTACGATTTCCTTTCATTTAATCACATTCAAGCAAGGAAGATGGTGAGAACAAAGTCTCATGTAGCCAAGTTTATAGCTCCTTCTCCTAAATGATCGAGACTTAGAGGAAGTTTAAGAAATCTAAGAGGAGAAGAAGAGAATAGAGAGGTAAAATGTTTTCCTTAATAAAGTTCCTTTTGTTTGTGACCTTCAATATAAAAAATTTTAGGATATGATTTATAGGAAAATCCAACCAAATAGATACCTTAACAAAAATTCTTTAGAAGATGTGGGGTTATCTGAAGAGGTGTCTATGTTCTTGAAAAGAGTTGGGCGAGAGAATTTCATGCTTAGGGCATATCCCACATGCCTAAGGCTAACTTGTGAATTCTTGTCTTCTTGTAATTTTGATGATGGGGCAAATTATGTTTCATTTAAGCTTGGTAATGAGGACTTTAAATTAGGCTTGTTTCAATTGAATGATATTTTTAAATTCCCTAAAGATCAAGAGGTAAACATTTCTTTTGATCACAATGAGTTTTAGAGGTAATCAATAGGTGATAGAAGTGCTAAGTATGAGGCTAGGACAAGTAGGGAGTCTAAATTCATTCCCATGCTTTGAGGTATATGTATTGACTCATGGTGCGCACAATTTTCGAAAGGAAAGATGGTGATTCAATAATTTTGAACAATGAACTTGATGTCCTTTATTGCATGGTGAATGATAGGAAAATAGACATTTACTATGCAATTGTTATGAAAATCAAAGATGTCACCCAAAAGTTTAATGCAACAATCAAAATAGATGGTCTTGTAATAAAATTTGCTAGATATATGGGATTTGATATTGAAAACATGTCATTTCTTAAAGTACATGAGAGGAAAACAATTGATATGTATATGATGCAAGCAATTGGACTGGTTATGGATGACTATCCTAGGTACCGACTCACTAGACTTCCAAATGCATAAGCCCCTCCACCACAAGAGGAGGAAGAAGAGGAGATCGATGACATGATGGCAAGAATGGGCAACCTCAAGTTATAAATGGGTGTCCTAGATGCCAATGTGGAAGAGCTAACTTGAAGTGTACAAATGATGCACCATGACCTTTAAGCCTACTTCATGCACTAAGGTTTCTACCTCCTTCATTTCCACCACCACAAGATGAGCCCTAAATGATGAGCCACAAGAATGATGTGTTTTGAAGTTTAATGTTTTGTATTTTTGTTAATTTCAAGTGCTTGTATTGTGATACATTTAGATTGTGTTGTTAGGTTTGTAACTTTGAATGATTGTTTACATTTTTCTTATGTTTAGATGGTTAACTTTGAATTTGAAATGTGTAATTGTAATTTTTATTAACAATTATGGTGTAAATTTATTTTAACCAAGTTTATGTTCAAGTGTTATATGATTCCATATTGATTAGTTGTGGTTAAATTGGGTAAATGTGCCAAAGGGAAGCAGAATTGCAGCTCAGGCATGGTTGTGCCTATCTATGTGCACGACCTACACTCATCCATCCTTGCAAATTTTGCCTTAGGCATGGCTGTGCAAGTCTATGTGCATAGCCGTGCAACTTGCAACTCGGAAGAACACTAAAGCAAGTACAGTCGTGCACATATGCACTAGACAAACACACTTCTCAAGCACAGTCGTGCAAACTGATGCGGACAGTCGTGCATGGTCGTAACACTGCATATTTAAACAAGCTGAAATCCATGCTTACCAACATTTAGAACAATGTTGATTTTAAATGTGAGGGGTGAATTGTAGTTTTTATAAAAAATTTAAAATTTTCAATTTTTAGGTTTTATTTTCCTTTTTAATTTTAGTTTTAATCTTATGTTTAATTTTCTTTTCTTTTTAGGATTTGAATTATATATTTTAAAATTTTCAGAGCTATTTTAAATTTTATTTTTAGGTTAGGGTTTAATAATTTTAATTTTGGAATTTGGTAATGTCAATATTCAATAGGAATAGGATTTTTAGTTATTTTTCTTTCCTTTTTACAATTTTGAATTTTTCTTCTTCTTCTAAATTAAGGAGAAAAAACTTTCCTTTTTGTTCAGAGATTGCTCTCTGCATATAAGCAAACATATTTTTCAAAGATTATTCATTCCAAAATTTTGAGAAACTCTAATTAATAAACTTTTCTTTCAACTCACTTGTGCAAATAACTCTTAATCTTTATTTTTTTACTTCATAATATCATTGGAAAAGCAAAGTTAAGCAAGGCAAAGGAAGGGTAAGTCAATAATGCAAAATGGTAATGAGGTGAGTGAACTCACTAAAGAATATAGTGCTCCCTTCCCCAATCATTCGCATGGGGAGGATAGGAAATTTCGATCCCTCTTAAAGCAAAAATTTATTTTGCCTAAATTCTTTGAGGATGGTGTTTTGATAGACGTAGGGGTTGATGAAGAAATAGTCATTTTGTGTGATCAATTGGAATGGACTAAGTTTATTAAGATGAAATATGACACTCTTTATGTACTCATAATTGAATTCTACACAACTTTGAAATTTGTAGATGAGGATAATCAAGTGTTTTCGTGTAGACTTTTTGGTAAAGGTTTCATTTTAATTTTTAACTTATGTCTTAATCTTTATTTTTTTACTTCATAATGTCATTGAAAGAGAAAAATTCAAGCAAGGCAAGGGAAGGGTAAGTCAATAATGCAAAATGATAATGAGGTGAGTGAACTCGCTAAAGAATATAGTGCTCCCTTCCCCATTCATTCGTATGAGGACGTAAGAAATTTTGCTCTCTTAAAGCAAAAAATTATTTTGCCTAAATTCTTTGAGGATGATAGTTTGATAGACGTAAGGGTTGATGAAGAAATAGTCATTTTGTGTGATCAATTGGGATGCACTAAGTTTAAAGTTTATTAAAATGAAATATGACACTCTTTATGAACTCACAATTGAATTCTACACAACTTTGAAATTGTAGATGAGGATAAACAAGTGTTTTTGTGTAGACTTTTTGGTAAAGAGTTTCATGTTTATTTTGAACCTATGTCTAATGTTGTGGGTTTCCTAATGGAGGACTTAGGCAACCTCCAAAAGAATTTGACATGCTTGATTTTGGAGTAGACTTACCAAGGATAGTAGTTTTTATGAGGGAGAGACTATGGTTAATGGCTTAATTAAAAATCACACTTACTTGTTAATGTATAAATTTATGGCACACAATATCTTTGGGAAGCAAAATAGCATCAGGGTTTCAAAGGATGAACATTTTGTGTTATGGTGCATGCATACTAATACTAGAGTTTCTAATGCTCATTTTGTTTTCCAGACAATGCAACATATTGTGTAGGCAAGAAAAGCAGCTCTCTTTATGGGACATATTATTGCAGCATTGGCTCAATACTTTTTTACATTCAATGTGACATACGCTACTCAAAAAATGGGGTCCTTAAATAAAAAACTATGAGTGCAAGAGTGCTCATTCATACTAAAATCATCACTGAATAGAGGACACTAAAAGAGGTTAAGAACATAAAATGTTGTTTGTTACACCAATACGTTTTGAGAAAATTGAACAAGTCTGTTTTAAATATGGTGAAAAAAGTGAGGGAAGTAGCAATGAAACATGGATAAAGAGAAAAGCTTCAAACAATGAGGTATTTGAGGAGCAACTTGTGCTACTTTGACTAGATATGTTGGAATTAATGCTCTATGCTAGGTTGGATGACCTCCAAATCATGATAGAATAGCTACAAAAAGCATAAGCAAGTCAGAGTAATAGGCTTAAGAAGCTCATAGAAACCATCAATCCTGCTGCTTTTTCACCACCTTAATCGCTCTAGAAAGGGGAGCACTTTTCTTTACCTTTACTTTTATTTTATTTTTAAATTAGTCTTTTTAATGTATAATAGGAGGGAACATGCATTTCATTATGTTATTTCTTTTGTTGCATTTAGTTATTAGGAAACATTTCATGCATACACTTAAGTTTTTGCAGCCTATTTATAAATATAGCTTAATTTATTAAATATAGTTTTCTTGAAAAGATATAGTAATCTTCATTTAATATGAGTCTGGACTTTTAAAATTAGGAAAATAAATTGTCGTTAAGGATTTTTAACTTTTAATGAACTTAATGCTTACTTCTTAATTGAGTGATTGAACTTAGAGTTTTGATTTTTGAGAAATATGTTTGTAGAAATTGAAAATTCAGCTTTTGAAGTTAGTCAAGTCTTACATATTTTCTATAAAAAGAAAAAGAAAATAAAAACGACATAGAGTGTAAAATGCACTCATTTAAAAGGAGCTAAAATTTTGAAATTGTAAATCTTTCTATGCTTCTTCTACTCCAATGCTCTTAAATAGAGTACGAGTATCCAATGGACCCTTTGTTAGATATCCACACTAAGTAGTATGGGGTAGGTGGGGGATACTCTAATTGGGAAGACCTTTATTGAATAAAAAAATTGCTTAAAAAGTGCCTTACATATGAGAATTTTAGGTTAACCAAGTGTTGAATTAATTTCTATTTACTTTCATTTTTCTCTGATTTTAATTTTTCATTTTCATGAATTCAATTGAGAAGTTTTCTTTTCACACGGTAAATTAGCATGTCCTTGACCTCGAGTTATTATTTTAATTTTTGGTTTTGAAGCCTTATATTAAGTGAATATTAATAGCTAGTCAAGTTAAAGCTAGGCAATAGGTAAAGTTCTTCATATTAATAGGTAGTTTTCATGTTTTTCTTGAGGACAAGCAAAAACGCAAGCGTGGGGGATTAGATTTTGAGCATACATTAGTTAGGTTTGAAGTGTTAAAATGTCTAGAATAGCTTTAAATATTGGCCTTATTTACTTAAATTCCTTAGTACTTAGATTTTTACAGATTTTTATAGTTTTATTTAAATTTTGATTTATTTTTCTCTATTTTTGATGCTTTTTGTGTTGAATGGCTAGGTGTGCTCAAAGTAAGACCAATGCAAATGGTGTCTAAGCAAGGACTTGACGAGGAAAGCTCATAATCTCTATGAAAGCAAGATGAGGAAGCCTACATGGTTGTGCACATTATGGTGCACGACTGTGCCTAAGCTCAAAAAGACAACTCTTTAGAGATTCACATATGCATGGCTATGCACTTGAAGGTGCACGACTATACCTGATCCGGAGAAAGCTAAGCATGATGATGCACAACTATGCATATAAAGATGCATAACTGTACTTGGTTCCTTAACTTTCTAGTGATTCCACTACGCATAGTCATGCATATTAGAGTGCACAACCATGCACTTTGAAGAGAAATTATTAAGGAAGTTTAATTTTAGGGTTTTTGAGTGACTATTATAAATAGTGTTGTTTTGCCTCTTTGAGAGAGGTTGACTAGTCTTAGAAATAATATATTTTACTTTCATTTTTGAAGAAGAACAATTTTAATTTATCTTTGTTTTGATTTTTTATCTACTTAAGGATTAATTAATAGTAAAAGATCGAAGTTCGATTGCAAATAATATTCAAGAGAAGAAGAATAAAATAGATTTTTTTCCTTTCAATTACTTCTTTATGATTTACTTAATATATCATAATGTTTATGTTTGTAGTTCTTGATTCTTCATCTCTAATATTTCAAATGCTATGAGTAGCTACATTTTTAGTTGGGGTTTCTAAACCCAGCTTAAAAATGAACTTAATTGGTCCATGATTATTACTACTGAACTTAATGCTTTCTTAATACTGATCACCCTTTGAATTGATGTAGAGATTAGGGAAAAATCGATAGATTAACTCTATCGAGAACATAATAATAATATATTAATTTGATTGAATTGGTAGGGAGATGGTTCAATTGTTAATATTCTTTGGAAAAGCTGTGCTTCAATATTGAAAATAATTAATTGCTTGAGTTAGTGGGAGCCTAATAATTGAGTAGTTGATATGATCAATAAATTATGCAAGTGCTCGAGAGAGACTTTTATGATTCAAAAGATGCTTAGGAAATGGAATGGAACTAGTAAGTGATAAGGAGCATGACACGAATTTTAGATAAATTAAGCCGAAAATAAAAACTCTAACATTCATTAAATTGATAAATTTAGTAGTAGTTTAAATTAGTCATCTAGATTAGTTTAATTTTTAGCAATAATGCTACTCGAATGTCTAAATAAATGAATACAAAGAGTAATTCAAAAATCAATTTACACTCTCTATGGGATTGATATTTTTACTACTTGGACAACTCCGTGCGCTTGCGAATTTCACCCACTAATTGACTTTGAAGGAGGAGCTGCCCAAAGATTGATAATTCAAGAAAGATCATCCTAAAGATCTTATCATTGGTGATACTTTAAAGGGTAATAACTAGATCTCATCTTAAATCTATTGTTAATTTAGTCTTCATCTCTCAAATTGAACCCAAAAATGTTGATGATGCTTTGTGTGATGAGTTTTGGGTGCTTGCTATGCAAGAAGAGATTAATTAATATGAGAGAAACAAAGTATGGAATTTATTTCCTAGGCTTAAAGATCATCCTATTATAGGCACCAAGTGGGTGTTTAGAAATAAGATGAATGAACAAGGCATTATAACTAAGAATAAAGCTAGACTAGTAGCTAAAGGTTATAATCAGGAGGAAAGTATTGATTATGATGAAATCTTTACCTCCGTTGCAAGGTTAGAAGCTATTAGGGTGTTACTTGCATTTGCAACTTTTAGGAACTTTAAGCTTTATTAAATGGGAATGAAAAGTGCTTTCTTGAATGGTTTTATTTAAGAGGAGGTATATGTTGAACAACCTTTAGGCTTTGAAAGTTTTGAATTTCCTAACCATGTTTTTTAACTTTAAAAGCTTTATATGGATTGAAACAAGCTCTAAGAGCTTGGTATGAAAGGTTCAGTAACTTTCTTTTAGAGAAAGTTTTCTCTAAAGGTGAAGTTAACAGAACCTTATTCATAAAGAAATCCAAAAATGATTTGTTGATTGTACAAACATATGTTGATAATATTATATTTGGTGCTACTTACCATTCTTTGTGTGAGGAATTTTCTAAGCTTATATAAGGGGAATTTGAAATAAGCTTGATGGGAGAACTTAAGTTCTTTCTTGGTCTACAAATCAAGTAAGAAGAAGAGGGGATCTTCATCAATCAAGCTAAGTACACAAAGGACATCCACAAGAAGTTTATAATGGATGGAGTTAAAGCAAGCAAAACTCCAATGAGTAAAACCAACAAGCTCAGCAAGGATGAGAGTGGCAAATCGGTTGAAGAAAATTAAATCGGTTAAAGAAAAGCAATTTATATGTATGATCGGATCTCTTCTTTATCTTATTGCTAGTAGACTCGATATTATGTTGGTACTTGTCTATATGTTAGATTTCAATCTTATCCTAAGGAATCAGATTTAAATGTTGTCAAAAGGATTTTAAATACCTTATAGGAACCATGCATTTAGGACTTTAGTACCCTAAGAGTGAGTCCTTTTACCTAATTAGTTACTCAAATGTGGACTTTGTCGATAGCTCAATAGATAGAAAAAGCACTTCTCAAACTTGTTAATTCTTGGGATAATGTTTAGTTTCTTGATTTAGTAAGAAATAAGTTTTGGTTGCCTTGTCCAAGGCCGAAGCTGAATATGTGGTGGCTAGTTGTTGTTACTCATAAGTATTGTGACAAAAACACTAACTTAAGGACTTTGGCATTGAAGTTGATCACATTCCCATTAAGTGTGACAACACGAGTGCTATTAACCTTAGTAAGAATCCAATTGAAAAGTATAGAATGAAGCATATAGACATTAGACATTACTTTCTATGTGATAATGTTCAATTAGGTCACATTTCACTTGAGTTTGTTTACACTAATCACCAATTAGCAGACATTTTCACTAAACCCCATAACGAGGACAGACAAATTTTCATTATAAATGAGCTCAATATATGTGATTGGTATAGTTTAAAGTAATTGTTAAGTTTGAATAAATTTTTGTTATATTGCTTGTTTGAACAATTAATTGTTTAAATGACATGTGTTTATATGTTTGATTAATCATTTAAGTATAATCAGTAGTAAATCAATAAAATTAATTTATTTGATTTGTTAATGAAATTGTACATAACAATATGTCCTTAGTAGCATTTGCATGATTTAAATGAACTTCAATCGTTAGCTAAATTTGTCAATTTTTACAAATTATTTTTTCTTTAAATTTTTACCCGATAAAGGTATAATTGCACACTTTTTGAAAGTTTTTTGGACCCAATTGCAAGTTTTTTGAAAGTTTGGGGACTAAAAGGAGATTTGGTCATGACTGTTACTTGCAACAGTTCAGATCATGACACCAATTCAAGTCGGACATAGTGGTGCTCATGATCATGATCACTGTTATGATCATGACTATGACTACGCATATCACAATCGTGACTGGTATGTCATGACCGTGAGCGCAATCCTAGCAAACTTAGGAAATTGAAATTTTTTCTTAAATGAGTATGTATTTTAAAATCATGAATGGTTTTTTTATGTGATTTATGACTCCTAAAACCTTCCATTACTTGTATTACTTCTCTTTAAGTCTATATATATACTATTCAAACACACACACTTCACTTCTCTTTTATTTTCTATTTTCTTTACAATTTTCTATTACTCGTCTTTCTCTTAAATCCTTAATCCTTTTTTCCTCATTCTCTACACTCCCTTTTCACCAAGGCTCCAAAGAAAGCTACTAGACCTTCTCCCATGGCGAAACACAAGGAGACCAACTAAAGAAAAACTAAACAAACCTCATCCCCATGCTCCTATAACCCAAATGAGATTAAGAAAAGAATTGCATCCTTTCAAAAGAGGAACTTCATCTCTACGAGATACATGTCTACAAGCACCCTAGAGAAGATAGGTTGTCTTTAAGAAGCTAAACAGCTTCTCCTCAAGGTAGGAGCAAAAGATTTTTCTTTTACTCTTCTTCCTACCTACCTTTCTCTAGTCATTGAGTTGCTTTGATCTTTCACCCTTAGAACCACTTCCTTTGATGACCAAAACCCCTATTATAGCATGAGATTCAAACTTAGGGGAAGGGATAGATTTATAACTGCCATAGAATTTGATACCCTTTTTGGTTTCACAAGGGAAAAGCATGTTCAAACTCTTTCCACTTACCTTCCTCACTCCTTTTGGGTTATGTTGATACCTTAAATTTTAGCAGTCCCCCAAAAATTCGATGATGAAGGTTGATGTCGACTAGACAGGGGGAAGGCTTCTCCAAAGTCATCCTGAGCGCACTCCAACAAGGTGAAAAACTAAAAATATGCCTGAACTCACCTAAAAACACACACTTGAACCTTGAAAATGTCTGTAATTTATCGAAGTGGTCGAAACAAATGAAAAATAGGATCGGGAGCCCATGGGTCGGCTCGACCCATGCATGTGGATCCGACCTACGAGTGTGGGTTGATAACTTACACCCACGGGTTGCTCGACCCACACCCGTGGCTTATGCGCTTGACCCACGGGCTTTGGTCATGTGACCCACACCCGTGGGTTGAACCCTAGATCTATAAAAAAAATTGACTTTCCTTTTTTTAAAGGACTTTTGGCACTTTTTTCAAAAATGACACTTAGAGAGAGAAAATACTATTGTATTTGGATGAATTTGGGAGTCTTTCTCTCTCTTCAAAAGCCTCTCCTTTGAAAGTGGAAACCCATTTCCAAACACTCTTTAGCCTTTTTTTTTGTTCATTTTTAGGATTTTTAGCATCCTTTCAAACCAAACCGAGCATCATCTTTGTCAAAACGAGCATATGGTGTAATTAGTCGGTCCTTCTGAGGATCTCCAACTCTTTTATATAAAATTTTGCATTTGCATTTGCATAATCACTTTCTTCTTCCCCTACTCTTTCTTTCATATTTTTTCATTTTTGCATTTTATTTCTTTATTTATTATCTTGTGATTGAGCTGTGATTTTATGGTGATTTTTGAAGTTTGGAATAAGACATGTAAAAGGAGTAGGTAGTTCGGGTGATTCCGGAGTGTTTGTATCATTTTTGCATTTATTATTAATTTTTTATCATTTTTCTTTTATGTGAAAAATGGATATTTTGGCACTAAATTTTAGATTATTATTATTATTATTATTATTACCTTTTTTTTATTATTTTTACCATCTTTGATAAGATCCTCATGTGATCCTAGATTTAATTTTTAATTCATCTTTTGGTAGCCTATTTTAGTATTTTGGTTATAAGTTTCTCTACAGAAATTAGATTGAGTTGATTCAAGATGGAAAGGAAAGATAAGAGAAAGATCTATACTTTTGGTGAAGACAGTTGGGTTTGATTCGGTCTTATTCATGGACTAAAATTATGAAAGATTATCAGGTCGCGTACAGAACTGGGCAGACTGCACATACGTCAGTAAATGGGCCGTATCTCTCTCAATATAGGTCTAAATGGAGCATTTTAAGATTCATATGAAAGCTTACGTCATGGGGTATAACTTTCATGTTTTGGACTTGCATCAATTCTGCTTTCTTCATGGTGAAAAGTTCGCTACAATGTGCTACATCTGTAAACCCGAATTTAACTAGGATTATATTTTCTTATTTAGGTAGAATTATATTTTCTTATTTAAGAAGGATTTTGTTTTCTTGTTTAGTTAGGATACTAATTAGGTTTTATTTAGGGTTTCTTTAAGTCTATATAAAGGTTTTATTTTATGTAACTTAGGATATTATGATAATTCAGAATTGAAATTTTAAGAAACCTAAAAGTCGTTTGCTTTTATCTTTGTGTTCTTGCGTAGAATACATGTTTTAAGGAACATTCAAGTAGATTGATCACCTTCTTGTGGAGTGTTTCGAAATTGGAATTCAGAAACAAGTTTTCTTTATTCCAATTCTTTGATCATCTAAGTAATATGATTTCTAGCCTTTTCTTAGGGGTTGTTACTGAATTGAGTATTGGGGTTATCAAGTTAATGTGTTGGGGGTCCATATATATAAAGGGGTTCTCACGCTTATTCTTGGAGGTTCTGTATCACATGTACTTGCATGATCGAGGTTCCTAAGTTTCATAAGCTTATGAGCTAATAGATTATGCAACTTTCATTGTCTCTAATCTATCCACAAACATGCATTCAATCAAGCTTAAATCAAATACAAGAACAAATAAAATAACTTGCAAAATTGATTGAATATTAACTTATTGAATTAAAATAAAAACCAAAAGAGTAGTAAGCCAGCTACACGAATCCAAACCCTAAATGTATTAGTGACACATGAGAGAAATAATTATAATTAAAGATATTATAAGCATGAGAACAATTCTTGTTGAACCTGGTCGAGCATGAATCTCTCCCCCCTTCTCTTGCTCAAAAATCTTTGAATAATGAACGAATCATCATTCCCTAGGCTTTATCATCTCTTCCTTTTATATTTATCTCTTGCCTCAGAACTTCCAATTTTGTAATCTTCTAATTTTGTAATCTTCTAATTTTGTAATGAAAAAGGAAAACTTTCTATATTGGCATGGCCTGAGGCCTGGCTATGCTGGAAACTGTGTGGACTAGGAGAACTGAGCATAATAGTGAGCATGACTGTGTTGAAGAGGCATATTGAGTGCATGAGCCGGAGCATGCCCATGCTTGTAGGTGTGTTATCAATCCTTCAATGCATGACAGATGGCATGGTCATGTGGTCAAGACATGCTAGTCAGCACAGGAGCTTGCACATCCTATGTACACGAATTTGTTGAACAATCTTAGCTACATGACCTATGGCATAGCCGTGTGGCTAACCGTGTGTATCATTGATTGAGTCTTCAATTTCTTCAAAAAGAGGGCATGGTGGTAGGCACGTCCCATATTCATGGGTGTACAGGGCATCCTTCAGTGGCATGGCCGTATGCGCGGGTGTGCAGGTGGCACATGCCACAACATGGTTGTGCCTGCGGGTGTGCAGGTGGCACAGCCCACGGAATGGCTATGCTGGAAGGTGTGTGCAAACTTATTAGATCACTGTAGACAACAAGATATACTAAGATACAATCCTATAAAACTATAAAGAAAAGAACTTAAAATATGCTTAATTAACAAAGAATAAAACTTAAAATATGCAAAGTTAATTTTAAGATGCAATTCAATGAAGTTCTACTAAATGCAAATGAAATTAATAATAATTAAATAAAACAATAATCCAAAATAGTAATAAACCAATTAAAATGTCCCTAAAATCATATGCATAAATGTCACACATCAATGCTTCTTCTAAGAGTTGAATTGAGAAATATGCTTGAGACATTCCTTGCCAAAATGATAGGAAAACTTTCAAACTGGTACACTGCACTCAATGTTTATTCAAAAGCTCAATTAGTTGGTGTACAGTCAGTTGACAAATTCTTAGGACTCTTGCATTATGAGTTCCTAGGAAAATGGGATGATGATTTAGAGTTCATTAGAAAAGAATTCTATCAAATGAAATGCTACTCCATAAAGAAGAAAGATCTGGATAAACATTTTCAAAATATTTCCATAAAGTTTTATCAGTTAGGAGGAATAATAAATCCAGATTTGAAGCAAGCCTTTGTAGCTTCCATTCCTAGATATTTACTATTCTCCAACAGATTAATCAAAAGGTTGGAGATTTTCCCTTAGGTCATCTATACTAGGTTATGATTCAAACTCATTCTCAGCTTAGTGAACAAAGAAAAGTTATCAAACTATACCTGGGAAGTAAGAAGAATCCTTTGGGAAAATTGTCATGTGAAAGGCATGATTTGCATATTAAATGTAAAGACTTAGAAAAATGTGAATGTTCAGGATTGAAGAAAAAGCATCACTTCTACAAGCTAAAAAGGAAGAAGAAGAAAGGAAAAATGAAGAAATAGAAGTATTACAAGAAGAGAAAGTATAAAGGAAAGCAAAGAATAGATAGATGCTACATTTATGGAAAAAAATGACATTTTGCAAAGAATTGTCCCTCAAAAACAAAAAAGGCAGAAAAAATGATTCAACACATCTAGCAGATCATAACAATTGATTTAGAGAATGTTGATATTGAGTCACTCTTTTATGAAGAAGATGAGCCTTTACCAGATAACATCTTTGCAGTTTGCCATGAAACAAATTCAAAAAAAAATCTGATTTTGATGAAGAAGCACTGCCATATCCTCAATAATTTTCAATTGACAATGTTATAACATTAACTAATAGTGACCATCCAGTCCCATTAGTCCCAATCTAAATTTATCCAACTAACTATTCCAAACACATAAGACTCATAGCCTTTAAGACACTAGAGCCAGAACAACCATTCTTAACCCAAAAGCTCTTTCAATAGAATATTAGAAGAAACATTCAAAATATTTTTATGCTGCTAATAGAGAGCTTTTTAAAATAACCTATAAAACTCGAAACCCATAAAAATCCAATTCTTGCTAGAATGTCATGTATGGACAAATGTTCTTGGATCACCTTTACCTAGTAAAGAATATTTTTCTTAGATTTGATGTTTATTGGAAAGCAAAAGATATATGAATCTTTCCAAATGGAATCAAATTTAAGAAATATTTTTAAGCTTTCACCATAAAACCTTTAGTTCTTATCATATACTAAACACTGCCCCTAACAAATTTTAAACCTATCCATGAGTTTTTGTTGTAGCAATGTAGTACAAATTCATACATTCAATTTTTAAAGAAGTGTCATTCTCCTTTGTGGAAGAACCCTGAGTTCTTTATCTTATTGCCTTTTAAGAAAAATAAAGATGTCAATCCTACAAAGGCAACCCATAGGGGAATGACTCCTGTAGATTTGAAGATGGCTATTGAAGAATGCATGGATTTGAAAAGTCAAGGTTTAATTAAACCAACAAAATTAGAATGGGCTTGTCAAGCATTTTATGTGAATAAGCATTCTAAACAAGTTAGAGGGAAAAAGAGATTGGTGATTGAATATCAGCCCTTAAATTTCTTTTTACGAGATGATAAATTTCCTTTGCCTAAGATCTCTTCATTATTCACCTTTTTGGTGGGAGCAAAAATGTTTTCAAAATTTGATTTAAAGGGGGGATTTTGGCAGCTTGGAATTAAAGAAGAAGACAGATACAAAATAGGATTCTGTATTCTAAACCACCATTATCAATGACTTTGATGCCATTCGGATTGAAAGTGGCCCCCTCACTTTTCCAAAAGACCATGATCAAAATATATGAGCTGATACTAAATAGTGCTATGGTGTACATCAATGATATCTTACTCTTTTCTCCGAATGAAGAAAATCATGAAACTTTTCTCTGATAATTTGTAGATCTAACAAGTAGTATGGAGTTATATTATCTCCCACAAAGATGTAGATTGGAAAAGAAGAAATAGTCCTTGGGAGACAGTTCAAAGATAGAAGCTATCAACCTAGTCCTTATATTGCCTCTGAATTGCACAGATTTCCTGATGATAATTTACCATTAAACAGATTATATAGTTTCTTGAAATTCTCAATCATCTCAAAGATTTCATCCCACATCTGACTAAAAAGACAGCACCATTACGGGCACTCTTGAAGAAAAATCCTCCATCTTGGTCAGAAGAACAGACAAGAACAGTTGCTCAGCTCAAAAAAGATTCTTAAAATCTCTTAGTCTTACAAATTCCATCAAAAGGAAAGTAGATCCTTTAAACAGATGCCAATGATTAATTTTGGGAGCAATTCTTCTTAAAGAAAATGACTAAAAGAATAGGAGAATTTGTACTCATGCCAGTGGAAAATTTTTTGAGAGTGAATGTCATTACCATTCAACATTCAAGGAAATTTTAGCGATAAAATATGGGATAAAGAAGTTTGAATTTCATCTAGTGGGACACCATTTTACAGTCGTCATGGACTGCTCCTCTTTTCCCAAGATGCTTGAATTTAAGGGAAAGACTCTCCTACATCCACAGCTTTTACGATAGAAAAACTGGTTTAACAAGTATGACTTTAATGTTGAACAAATCAAAGGTGAAGATAATCTCATTCCTAATCTTTTGAGTAGACCATCAGTCTCTTGTGCCATAAAAAATCCCTTCCAAGTAAAAATCCTTCCCATGATCATTATGTTCTAGTTAGCAAATAATTTTGTTTTAGAAGGAATTCCTCCAGAACTCTCACCATAAGTTTCCTTAACAACCCTTACCAAAATAGCCTTAGAATAAATTTTCAAATACCAATCCTTTCTGATAAGGAACCATGGACCAATTTTCTTTGAGAAAATTGGGTTTCACTTTAAATACCCATTTACCTGTGTCTTCAGTTTCCTTGAATAGAGTCCTGATGAAGAATTTTATTGGCCGAAAGAGCTCCTAATCCTGTTTTGGTACTTATGCCATTTGCACTAGATAGTTTTTGACTTACAACCATTAAAACTTGCAAGGTATCTCCGACTAATAAAAGAAAGACAAAGATAAAATCCATATCTGGTGACCTTTTTAAGATGGTTCCAAGACCTTCCAAGGTGAAAATCATGGCTAACAAATGAAGCCTACACTCAACAAGTCTCTTCAGTTGAATGATGTCATTCTATAGTAATCTTTCATAGGCCATTTTTGAAGATCATAGAGGAATTCAAAATTGTTCCCTACTTCAATATTTATGGGACATACAGGTTTTCAATGATTCATCATATATTTTGATAATACATCTCCTTGGAGAGAATTTTAGAGATATATATTTCAAAAAAAATGGAATCATTCCTAAGGAGATTTGGCCAAAGATAAATGAAGATGCACCATGGGAAACTTATCCCTCTGATTATGGAAAAGGACTCCTTGCAGATAAAAAGTTTTGGATGAAGGCCCAAAGTCCAAGAGTAAGTTCTAGCTCAACACAAGGCCCGGTCCAAGGAGAGATCAAAGAGGAACAAGACTTCCTAGAACCATGGAAAGTTGTAAGCCCAAGAAGACCCTTTGCAGGATATTCTCAAAATCCTGACTCAGACAGCAGCTACAACGGAGGTGAAGGGAATCTATCACTAAGTCACGAGCCTATTAATAAGTAGACTAGTCATAGTATTCTTTTGTTAATGATCTATCATGTTTGAAAGTGTCTTTAAAATAAAGCAAAATGTTATTGTACCAATTCACGTGGGTAGCTTTTCCTTTGTTAGGAAGAATAATTATCTAGTCCTGTCTAGCCAGGTGTCATGTTTATAGTCAGCTGTAATCTTAGTGATCTTTCCCTAATTGGTCATCTGCTAATCAGGCTATCTATTGTAATAGTGCTCCTCATCACTATAAAAGGAGGTTTCAAATTCGTCAAGAATGTAAAGAACCTTTTACAGACACTACCTGAGAAATAAAAACCATAAGTTTCCAAATTTTACATCTTCTTTCTCTGAAGGTCTATTTTTAAGAATAATGATCTTATCTCCATCTAATTATTAAAAATTATGCTCTGTACTCGCCTTACTTGAGGATCTTGTATAATATTAATTTAATAACAAAAGATGATCCTATTTACCAACTTCATTAAGACTATAAGTTTTGTTATATATTTTCTAGTAGAGAATAAAAAGGGGACAAGCTTGATTGGCCGGAAATTGGTTGTGTGTGTGTTATAAGCATGGCCTACGCTAGTCCATGAGATGCTTTATCTCAAATTATATATCTAAAGCTTATGGTTTTAATGGAGCTATGGGAAACATTTATATCATTTTTATTGCATTTTTATTATTTTTATTATTTTTGTTTTCTTCTTTGATTAATTTGCTATTTTTATCATGAAGTTTACATTTGTATGGTAAAAATTGCATTTTTGTCATTTTTATTATATTAATTGCCTTTGAATTATCCTTGTCAACCTTTTATTTCCTCTTTTGATAAATTTATTATTTTTATCATAAAGTTTACATTTTTATGATAAGAATAGCATTTTTATCACTTTTATTATTTTGATTGCGTTTTATTATTTTTAATGGCATTTTCATCATTTTTATCATTTCACTCGCATTTTTATTATTTTTATTAATCCTGCCATTTTTATTCTTTTACTATGATTTCCTTGCATTTTTATCATTAAATCTCTATTTTTATGGTAAAGATGGCATTTTTATTGTTTTGCTATTTTCATCGTTTTTATTCCTTTATTTTAATTTCCTCACACTTTCCTTACTATAAAATTCTATTTTTATGATTAAAATGACAACTTTGCCCCAAAATACTTAAATTCCAAAATCTTGCATCAAGCATCCTCATTAGCATCTTTGTTTGTTTATTTGTTTAATTACTTTTTTTATTATTTCAATTATGAATGAATGATATATATATATATATATACACACACACACATAACTGCCATAAATTCTATGTGTACTTGCATATGCGTAAAGACTAACCTTTGTTTTGTGGGTTCATTAGAATAGAAAATTTTCTTTTATTTTCTATTTTTGATGTAACTAATAGGAAATTTTTAAGGCAATGTAATCCTTAATCCCAATTCCTCTTTCTATTTTCTATTTTGATGTATTTATTAGAATAGGTTTTCTTCAAGGGTTGTAATCCTTAATCCCTTTCCTCATTTTTTCTTTTTATTATGTTTATTGGTGTGCTAATTTTGCTTTATTATTTCTTACATGCTTGTGTGCTACTTGCTATTTACTTACTTGTTTGCATTATTACTTGATTGATTGATTATGGCTGGTGAATATTTGTTTATTTTGTGACATATGCTTGCCAAATTCGATTATCCTGCGTTTCAATTCCCATTTCATGCAATTTGAATTGACTAAAAATTAAACATGGTAAATGCATCATAAAATTGAAATTAGGGAGAAGGAATGAGTAATTGAGTAATGTATAATAAGGAATGGGATAAGTAACTCCTACCCCTTGAACCCAAAATCTCTAGTTAGGAAATTGAGTTCTTAATTCACTTTCTCCCCACAAAAGTCGAGTGGCGACTCCTTTCTACAAAGCCTATTCAGGTAGACCCTTCCATATTAATAACATAAAGTAGATAGTCGCCTTAACTTATGTGCCTCAACATCACACTGATCTTGTCCTGACGTGCATTAATTATTACAAACCCAAATCCTATACCTTCCTAACTAGTCAGAACAAAGGCGTATACTTCCAATCTAAAGTGCTTTGGTATATTCATAGGTTTTTAACCTATACTTTTAATGCTAGAGGCTAAAGCAATGAAGCCATCTCTTTGGATGATCTTTTCATTCTTCGTTGCATAGAGGAAGATGACCCTATTGCCTTGGGTAGGATTCTTCAATGGAGGTTGTGGCTTATGAGTGATAGTGTTTCGAGTTCAATTTGTATTGGAGGGATTATCACAAAGCTTGCCACATTCTACAACATCAACCTCTCTAACCTTGATTTTATAGCCCTCGTTTTTCTTGATGACACTTTTATTAAAAATTCTAAACAATTTTTAAGTGTCCAAAACAAATGGGACGGGAAAGATAATACTCCACAAGAGAATGGTGGAAAGGGTGATTAAATGGATAAACTCCTTAAGCAAATTAAGGATTTTGAAGGCCAAGAAGGTGATGAGGATGCTCCAACACAAGAGCCACAAGAAGAAGATCCTTCCACTTAAAGGAAGAGGGCTAGAAGTAAAGGAACATCAAGAAGTGCTCAAATGGTTAATGATGGGCCTCAATGGGTTGGACAACTCTTTAATTAAAATGTCCTTAATGGAGTCTAATTTCAGCCTTCATTTTGATAGGGTGGATGAACATATTACATATCTTCAACATCTTGTGCACAATCTTTATGAAAAGGCAAGGCTATGAATGCCAATATGCCCTATTTGCTCATCCTTCTAATCTTCCCCAAGAGGAAAATAAGTCCTAAATTCTTAGTTCTTTTTCTTATGTCCTAGTATTTTACTTTTTGGTCTATGGTCTAGTTTGTATTTTTCATTTTCATGTCTTTTATCATTTTTTCCTATTCATGTAATGTGTCTTGGACCATATCTTTCACTAATGCAATTTTCAACATCTATGTTCTTATTTCTTTGTTATCTACTTAATTTTTTCTTTCTTTTTTGCATTTTAATAAAATGGGGAGAAGTATGTTTGAGTACATGAGCCTTTTTATCTAAGTATATGTTATGTTTATGTTAAGTATATGATCTTTTACATTTTGTATGTATTATTTATACTTTGTGTATATTTTGCTTTCACAAACAGTATATGCACTAAGTGAGGGGGAGTACCTTTCAAATTTAATTCATATATTAAGGGGAGCTATATAAACACACACTTTCAGAATTGATTATTTATATTACTCAAAATTGTTTGTCAAAATAAAAAAGGGGGATATTGTTAGCCATTTGTATAATTAAGGTTTAATCTAACCTTATTTTAATTTAACAACACAATTTTGAAATGCTAATTATGTTTACTTAAGTGTGTATTAGTTAGACAATAAAGAAGCCATAAAAGTTCAAGCAAAATGTAAGAGATGCTTTATTCATAGTCAATGTCACGATCATGACCTTAGTTGTGAGCTCGAGAAGCCTCAAGTCCGTAAAAAAATTTTTTAGTAATGGTCCTCACAGTCCTAATCGCGACCATGATCATACCCATGATTAAGCTCACAACCTAACATCACGATCATGACCAAGAGCTCATCAATTGAGAAATAGTCCAGTGGTGCTTACAGTCCAAGTCATGATCGTGACTAGTCCATGACCACCATCATGAAACTAAGTCATGACCACAAGTGGAAGTAATCTTCAAGTGACAAAGGTCCAGTGGTTCTCATGAGCATGATCACGACCGTGATCACACTCGTGACTAACTTTACAATTTATTGTCACGAGTATGACCTTTAATGCAACTCAAGGAGAAAGGAGACAATGGTGCTCACAGCCCAAGTCATGACCATGACCAAGCAGTCACAGTCCACCTGGCAAATGCACAATGGTCACTTGACTGTCTCAACTGCTAATTTAGTCTAGGGTCACGATTGTGACATGCCTCATCACCACCGTGATCAATAAATTTCCTATAAAAGTTGCTTGAATATTAAATAAAGCTAGAAAGCATGGAAATTAATTTAATGACATTCAACGGCTAAAATTCAATCTTTAACTTTAAATTTGAATCTAAAATTTCATTTAAGAAGTTAGACACTTTGAAAGAGCATTCAATATAATTCTTAGCTACTCAAAAATCTCTACATTTATTGTTCATTGTATTTATTATGAGTGTTGGTTGAGTGATAGAATTAGGCCTCTTCTTCATCTATTTCTTGGGTTAGAATAAAAGGAAAGTGGGGTCAATTCTATTTGTTTAGTTTAAGTGTTTGCCAATTGAAAACACTTGGGTTTGGTTTGAGTTGAACTAAGAAAAACTCTTCTTTGTAAGGTTTAGTGTTATCCAAAATAAAACACCCCCATAATCCATCTTTTAAATAGATTGATGGGTGGTTAAAAATCGTAACTTGGGAAGTTAGGTGGAGATATAAGATTGATTTGATCAAAAGTCCTTAAATTCTTGTGTCTTTGCTTCTCTTCTTCTTCTAATTGTTTTTAATTATTTGCTAATCTTCCTTGAATTCTTAAATTGCCTTATTCACCCCCCCTATGGCCTCTATAATCAATTTTTGGTTTGCCTGAAGAAAAATAGTAGTGTTATGGCAATGGAGCTAGAAAACAAAAAGTAAGAGAGAGATACATCAACAATGTAGAAAAAATAATTATTTTATTTTAGGAAAAAATACACAAAGAAGAGAAAGCATAGGTTTTTGATGTTGTTGTTATTGTTTTGAACTCTAACGTAAAAATTATATATATAAACAATGTATTTTTAGCCTTCTATTTGCTTCACATAATAATTTTGCCACCACATGATTTGGTTGTATGTTTATGTTTTTGCCCCCTAGCTGTGCAATAGCCAACATAGGAAACGATGTCGTTTTTCTTATTACTCCATCCACCATGTTTACTCTTTTTTGCCCTCCATTATGCACATAAAACACTATCATTTTATTCCATTTTTGTCTTTACAAATGCTTTGCTTTTGCAGGAATACCATGTATACTCAAAGATATGTTGTCATTTTATTTGGAGAATCATGTCATTTTATTAGTATCTATACATTAGCAAAGCCTAGGGCAAATTTTTTCCCATTGTTTAGCCTCTCCTTCTTTCAACCACCTCTCCCATGAACTTGAAACCCAATCTGATTTTATTTCATCCAAGTCATCACTACCATTGATTGTGAACCTAATCTAATTTTTCCTTTTGTCTGCTACTCTCATGAGCTCTATCTCCCATCTTTTTCTCCATTTCTCTATAAAAAATTATCATGTTTTGCTGAGTTTTTTATTTTTTTTGTGATTTCTTTTTCTTTTACTCTTTTTTAGAGTTTATTTTTTAAATAGGTTTTTCTTGTGCATGTAGTCTGATTTTTTTATTTTGCGTTTCATGTGTTCTTTTTTCTCTTTTTAAGAAAAGAGGAATGTTTTTTTTTTGTGTGCATATCTTGGTATGCATGTTGTTTGATATGTTGAACTGAGATAACATGCTATGTGCTTGATCCTTTTTTTATTTTTGACTTTTTGTAAATTTTTTTATTTAAATTTTGCAGGTAAAAGTTATGTTTGTTTGTTGGTTGATAATATTGGGTTTTAATAATTTTTTTAAAAGAAATATAGAAAAAATGATGTTTTGTGTTTTCTTTTTT
>CATIWM010012792.1:0-28191 GCA_949671775.1 Mallotus repandus | reverse complement strand
ATTCTTATTTTTAATTATTCCTTTACTTTTCTTTTGTTTGTCTTATGTTTATTTGTTTATTTCTTTGATATTGTTTTCCTTCATTTTAATTTTATTTCATTATTTTATTTAATTTTAATTTTAATTTTAATTTTAATTTTATTTATTGACTATGTACTAATTTTTATTTGTTGTTTATTTTTATGTTTTATGGCTATGGTGGGAGTGACCCAAACCATGAAGCTTGAATGTGATTGAATTAATATCAACCCATGAAGATCCATGAAATGTCATGGATTAAACTTTGTATTTGAATGTAAATTTTATTAGTAGTTTCATTGTGTATTTATTTTGGTTTTGGGTTGTATAATTTGATTTTATACTTAGGAATTGTAACAACCTCGATAGTGGAAAAATAGTGGAACATTTACTTTATTGCTCTTTAAAATTGATTAGTAAATTAGGTTCACTTGGTAAGCCCTAATAAAATCAATGATGACTTTGGATTAATTTTAGGTTGCATGGAAATTGAATTTGGATTAGAAACACTGTATGTATCTAATTATTTGATTGTTTGGGCTTTTAATTGTATTTATTATTTTTATGGCTTATTATTTTTAATTGGTTTTACTTATTTTAGACTCATAATTTTAGGCCCATAGGTTAAATAACTTGGCCCACTTTTATTAACTCAATAATTTAGGGTTTAGGCTTAATTAATTAAAATGTATTTTAGGCTCATAATTAATTAGATTTTAGATTAGAAATAATTTAGGGCCATCTAGTTAATTTAGGCTTAGGCCCACTTAGATTTAATTTAATTAATTAGATATAGCTCATTAAATAAAGTCTTCTTCATAATTTGTAGACTTAGGATCATGGTAGAATTAAAACATGTAGAACTAGCTCCACTAATTTAAAGCCTTCATAATTTATAGATTTAGGCCCATTTTTAGAATTAAAATAAGTAGACTAAGGCTCACTTAATTAAAAATTGAATAGGAATTAGCCATTAGCTTTTTAGGCTTACTTGTAAATTACAATATGTAGACTTAACCCAATTAATTAAAATCAATATAGAATAGATTAAGTTAGGGGTTGTATGCTTTGAATGAATGCAGTTTTTACTACATATCGAGTATTTATTATTTCTTTTTTGCATTTTCTTAGTTTACTTGCACTAATTCGTAATTTTGGTTAAATATTTCTTTTCTTAATATAATTCTTATTTCCATTCTCTACATCAATCTTCTAATTATAATTTCCTTTTTATTTACTTTATTTTAATAATTTCTCTAATAATAATTTCTTTAATTATCTTGATTATTATTATTTTACATCCTTTCATTTTATTCTTAATTGTCATTGTTATTCATTTGTGAATATTTATTTATTTATTGCTTGATATTTTGTGTTGTGTAGTTATTCATAATGTTGAGAATTAAAAAAATCTCAAAATCAATAATTTCATTTTATTCTTTTTAAATCCATTTATAATGATTGTTGGATGATGAAAAGGCAATAATTGGTAATGTGTATTTAATTTATCCATGCTGCAAGATTTATTATATCTTGAGGCCTAATTTGATGCAGTATACACATTATTCGTTAAAGGCTTTAATTTAACCAATTAATCACCATAAATGTGATCTTTTTAGTACTTTTTAACTTTCATTTTCTATTTGAGAAATAATATTTAATTTGATGTTTTTTATTTATCTTTTCCATTAATTTCATAATTTTTATGCACTTTTCAATCATTTTTCATCTTATTTTCTATTTTCATTTTAAATATCAATTTTTTCATAAAATAATGGGCCCAAATCTCGGAAAATAAGGACTATATGAAGAGGAGGAGCCTACTCAAGTGTTTGTCTCTCTTGTCTCTATTCTTTTATTTTTATTATTATTTTTGTTATTAATTTTACTTTTCATTTCACATAATTAGGAAGCCACGCATAGAAACTCTCATGACACGTGTGTGATAAATATGTTATGATTGCATGCTATTAATTCCATAACATGTAAATATGCCATGTATAATCATTATGTTATTAGGATTGCCATGTCATGCATACATATACCATGTTAGTTCACTTGCCATGATCATGCATCATATTTTACCATGTCTATTTATATGTTCATGCATTATATCATGCTCATAGATCATCATTCATTTTATTATTATTGTTATTATGTGCTTGTGTGTATGTATTGTGTTTGCATTTGCATGTAGATGTTGATGTATAATAGTACATAGTTCTTGGAAGCACTATACATAAAGTAAGGTCGGCAATGCTCAGTATCCAGGTGGAATGAAGATGCCTTAAACAAAAGAGCCTAATCCTACTAACATCAAAATCCAAACCCAATGTTTTACCCAAAGGGCGAATGTGGCTCCAAACAAGGGATCTGAGTTTGCCTAAGTCTTTAAAACATATAATTTCTCGGGTGATACCAAGTGGCAACTCCCTATTTCTGCTGCTTTAGTGAAGGGTTATACATGAAAGGAAATCAGTTATGATATTTAGGCTTTAAAAATAGTGTGGTGAGCACTAACCTAAGTATAGTAAATTTCAAAAAAATTACTTTCTCAAAACCCTTCATCACATGAAGAATTTCCACTCCTATTAATCCATTTTGCATTTAAACACATAGCTAACAAAACATCAACATCTATAAATAACAACCTAGGAATTCTAAGTTATGGAATACTTATAATTTCCTAGTGTTTGATGTAGACTACAAGTAATCTACTACAATGGATTGCTTTTGGTCCAACTCTTGAATCAATAGCCAAGCCACCTAAATGTAGGGCCTCTAGCTTGAAACACCAAAGCCTTCCAATAACCTTCTTGCCTTTGATTAAGTGTAGTTGTTAGCACCTCTCTAGTTACCCAAAGAAACTTCAACTAACTCAATCCCACTAGCAAGAACTAAGAGTTTATGTTTAGTATATGTTGTGTTTCCTTTTGGTATATCTTTTATCTTCCACTAACTCTTAATGGAATGTCTTTTCTCACTTACCTTAAGAACTCTTCTTAATGTGATATATATATATAGAGAAATTAGGGTTAAGTTAGACATACACAATTAAATATCTCTTACACCATAATCATTAGGAAGATACCTCATGACATAGTTAAGAGTGTAATTGCATAAATATCTAATATGTGTAGAAAATAGATGTAGATATATCTCATGTATTTAATCCACATATATTTTCTCTACATAACCCACTAACTCAATTTGCCCCAAAAGTCAACTAAATGCACATAAGAGATAATGTCTCATAATATGTCAAATAGACTTATATTGATAAATGGACTTGGGCTTTGTTATTGGGCAACTTTTGGGCCAATATATAGGCCAAGTACAATCCATAAACTAATTAGGCCTAGTTGATAGAATTAGGCCTTTTGGTTGGGCCAACTCTTAGCTTAAGCCTATTCCATCAAACTAATGGGCCTTAAAGTTAGGCCAACATTTTCCCCAAGCCCACACCATTAAACTAATGGGCCTTGGATTAATCTTTGGACCAAAACTCGTTTTGGCCTAGGCCCACATAATTTGGGCCATTAATCCAAGTCCATAAGGAAACAACATATATTCCTTATTTAATGCTTTATTAATATCTCATATTAATCAAGCATTTAATAATTAAACTCTTGGTGGAATTAGATTTCATGATATGTTAGAATCATTGCTCAAAGCATAAATCTAATTCCATTAATCTTAATTAATTGATTAAACTCTTTAATCAATAATTAGATTCATAAGGTGATTTGGAAAAACTCTTTTAGGTGTGCCTTACTAGGTTCATGTCTAATTGGCAATGAGAATCTAATATCAACTCTTGATATTATTTGAAACTCTTTCAAGTCTAAATCTGAAAATCCCAATTATACATATTTAGTTCTCATAAGTTGTGAGTGACCACTAATCAAACTCTAATAGCTTTATCATATGACCTCATCTCAAGTTATTCTTGATAAAAATATAACAAATACTAGAAACACTTTCTAGCATTGAAACTCTTTCATATTGTGTTATGTTTGTCTTGGCCAGAAACTTATTCATCAAGAACAAACTTAGATAGCATAGGATCTATCCCAGTTCGCTTCAGGCAATGAATCCCTTTTTAGTTGAACACTCATCCCTACAGTTAATTAACTAGAGCCACCACACGCCATATTATCCATGTGTGAATAACATAAGTATGTAAGCGGTAATAAACTTTGACCACTCAAATGTGGATGACCGTGTCACCTCAAGTCAAAGGACTATAAGCACCATTATGACCTAAACTGTGATCATGGACTATAAGTGAATATCCTTGCGATCATAAATCTAACGTCACTGTTTGATCCACCCATAACATGAGTATCCACATGTCTATTCTGATATCTCATATCAAGTATCATGAGACTCACTAGCTCCTACTAATCAAGGAAAATAAACAAAGGTGATAGTCTAATTAATATTACCTAAATATTAATTAATTAACTATGACCAATTTATAGCATATGTACTAAATAAATTTGTTGCCCATATTATCAACTTTTGATAATAACTTTATTTAACATAATGCTAAAGGATAAATACTCAAATAAATAAACACTTTATTTAAATGAATACTTTATTGCCACAAGGATAATTTACAATATCATTTTACATTACAAAAATGGCACTAGGGCATATCTATACTAACAATAAGTGCATTTATGCCATCCCTAAGCTCTTTTAGTACTCCCTTCACTTCCCTCTATTTTCTCGTTACAAGGAAAAAGGTCAGTGATCCAAAGAGTGCTAAGTCGGTCTCACTGGCATCAACAGTGGCGACTCCATTGGGGATTGAGATCTTGATCCCGAAGTTTATACTTTGCTTCAAATTATATATACTATTATAGACCAACTTGCATCACAATACTTTTCACACGTGCACAAGCTTAATAACCCCGATGGTGTCAAATTATTATCCACCATGACTCCCTTCGACATTGTCACCTTTAGCCTTAACTCGATTAAAGAGATACTACTGGGCACATCTAACTAAAGTTTGTAACCCAAGTCTTAAAGGGGGGTAGTTTTCTCACGAGTTTACAAAAGATGTCGAGCTCTTCTAACTTTGGCCTGTAACTCAAGTCCATAATGGAGGGCATCTCGCTAAAGGAACCCTTAGCCTTTTACCGTGACTCTTCAATGTAGTGGCCCCAAAAACTTCCATTAGGATTGTACTTGCATGTGTTTGCTTGATTTATGTCTATATACTGCATTTGGTTTGATTGAGTTCTTGATGACATGTATATCTTATACCTAGCAAACTAAACTTGAGTCAAACCTTTATTAGCCTTCATATACCCATTTGAACCTAAAAGGTTAATGCAAACCAAGTCAACCTATCATGGCACATTTGTTACATACTGTTTGTTTCTTATGATCCAAAATGGTTAACTCTATTTAGGTCATATGCCTCAAATGTTATGACTCTTATGGTCACGACAAACTAACTAATTTACTAAATCTCAAGGTTCAATTAGGTATGTTAAATCTAAAATGAGTAAACATGAAATATCTTAATAACCTAACCTTACATTATGGGGATACAAAATCCTTAAGGTTTTCTTATATAACATGTTTTGCTTGACTTAAATCTAATGATCTAGTTATGATATATCCATATTACCATAGGTCCTTGAACGCTTTAAACCGATGATCTAGTTCATCCCCTGATATGTTCTAGTAAGCCCCTCCTAGGAAAGAAATTGAACAACCACCTATACGGGAGAGATAAGGTTGGAAGGGGCTCTATTTTTTTATGCATCTTATTTATGATTGTTTAGCCATAATACATACATTCATTCATGCATTTATTCATCCGCGCATTCATGCATTTATTCATCCATTTGATTATTTAGTATTGTCATTTTTTAAGTTATTACATGATTTTCCCTTTGATATTTTTACTATAAGTTTTAGGCCATTAGTTATACCTTTTTCTTTAAAAAAATAAAAATAAAAAATAATAATTTCTAACCTTCTTTAAATTTTTCACTTATTTTCTTGGTCTCATCATTTGTTTTAGTTTTAATCTATTAATTCTCCATCATACCATCTTTTTCCAATCTTTTTATAGTATTTTCTCCAATTTTAAACTATAACATCATCATTGTGGTATAGTTTCAATCCATCAATAACCCACTTTTATCTAGTTTTGTTTTTGTCAGTTTTAAACCATTATATCTTCATCCTTATAGTTCATTCATTATCTAGTATTCAACTATTTGTCACACATTATCATATATCAACTTGTAAGACTTGTTTCATTTTGTTATATGTTTTAACCTAGCATGAGTTCATATAATGAAGCTTGTTGCATTTTTCATCCTTTTGATGAGTCTATATGTTTAGGTTTTCTTACTTCTTGCATGATCAACTAACCTATCATTACCTTTTAATTACTTACTAACTTTTATGTTTAGTTGCATATTCTTTCAATTTCTTTTTCTTCTTAGTTTATGTCTAACATATTTCAACATGTCATTTCAAACCTAGTTTTTAATTTCTAGTTAGTTTAAATTTTTTAATCATGTAGTCTTAGGTTTTCATTAATGAATCTCATATTTTTCATTTTTAACTCATCATTCATACCCTTCATATCATTATTTTTCTAAATCATCATCATTTTGTATATTCCATATATTGTCATCTTTATGTTATTATACCATTATCTTTATCCAATTCATGCTCACTAGTCATATATATTTTATCCAGTTTTATTCTTTAGGATTATATATTATCTTTTATGATTTATTTCAATCTAACATTTACATGTTTTGCATTTGTGCATACTATTTTGTGTTTATACCACACATGAGTTCATCCATAATTTGTTACATTTTCATTATTATGCATTTTTACTTACTTTTTGCATGTTCAAATTGACCCTTATTGCTTGCTCTTTAAAAAATTTTGTGTTTAGTTTTAACATGTCATATTACATATAATTCTAGGTTCATGCATCCACCTAGTTATGCATTACATGCATTAGTACAAGTTTCCTTGACTACTTTTACACGTCATTTTTCTTTTTTACATTTTTATGTGTGCAAAGTCATAGTTTTACATTTTTTCTATATTTTAACTTGTTTGATCCACAGTAATAAATAAAGGTCTTTTTAAGACGCGTTTCTCAATTTCAATTTTCCATGTTTAATCCATTAGTAATTTATATCCATCCTTGCCTCATATGTTTGCATCAATGCATTCATTCTAATTCATTTTTATTTTTATTCATCATAAAGCCCACCCTTTTCGCATAAGTTCAACCATGGATAGCGGCTTAAGTGCTAACCAATTCCTTCAGGAGCTAGTGGAAGAAAAAGTGAAGGGATGCTTGGACAAGAACATGGAGGATATTGTCTAAGAAGTGCTCAATAAAGTTGCTATAAGGATTATTACTCCACCAGAGATAAACTATCATAGGGTTCCACCTCCATATCAAACTCCTTCCTTAATTTGAAACCACCTCAAGACCAATAAGATGAAGATTATTGAAAATTAACAAGTTGATGTCTCATTTGTTGGTAAGAGAAAGAAAGAAAACTAGTATGCTTATATTTTGAAAAGGGTTAAAACACCAACCCTTAAGAAACCAATACCTAACTTAACCCAACCATTGTCTAAAATCTTTGAGAAACTCCAAATAGAAGGGTTGATGAAGCTTAAAGAACCCAGACCTTTACCTCAAAAGTTGTCCCCATACCATGACTACAAAGCATATTGTAATTATCACTAGCAGACTGGCCATACCACTAACCAGTGCCATAAGTTGCACGAGGATATTCAAGATTTGGTTAACCAGTGCAAAATTGAGTTAGGCCAGATAGAACATCATGGGATTTGAAGATCCTACTATAAGTAGTGTGCTACTTAGATGCTTCTTGCATGTGGATTATGTTTATATGAGAATAATGAATGCAAGTAGTTTGGCAAAAGTTATGAATAAAATTTTAATTTGCAAACTCATTTTCATCCATGTGAACACATATAAATTGCAATAAAATATAATTTTCAATTTTAGCTCTATGCTTTTCTAACCTTGTTTTGATAATTTTTTAAAAGTTGGTTGTTTTCTTTATAATATTTATTATCAATTTTTTCATAATTAGCATGTGAATCATGATCATGCTCATGGTATCACACTTTATTGAGTGAGACAAAATAAATAATAATAATAATAGAAGATGGAGGCAAAGGACCCCTTTCTTGCCAAACTCTACCTAATAATGTTTGTTGTCTTTGAGTCTGTGACTTGAAATATTACCCAATTATTCTCTTTAAGCTTGTGGTCTGCTTAGTAATTGAGTACAAATGAATTTTTAGATTTTTAATAGCTTTTGTAAATATTATAGTTATTTATAAATTTTGTTCTAAAAATAAGAGAGATTTCTCTCATTTTATTTCCAAGCATAATTTACCAAATAAATAAATAAATGTTTATGATTTTTTATAGATTTGATATACTTAATTTGTTCTACTGGCACATTTATAAGTGGAACAATTATCTTTTTGTATTTATTAGGGTAAGAATGCATTAGACCATTACATTTTGATTGTGTATGCTCACTTAAAGGGGGCTTCTATGCATTTGGGTATATTTCTTTATGCTTTACAAGTCTTAGAACATATCATCCACCCTTTCAAGGCGAAATCATAGTTGTATGCATGATAAGGGAAATGATTTAGGCATTTGTTTTTTTAAACATTTGTCACTTCCTCTTTTCCTACCTTGTACACAAATAATACCACTTATTAACCATTTTGAGCCTTTTTCTTGAATTTTAAATAACTATTTGTCCTTTCTTGTGCAGCCTATATTTACCATACCTATTAAACTAAACACTAGACTTTATCTTGATGCGGTTCGAGTCATTGATAGATATACACAAGTAAAAAAAGGGATTGTATGCGAGAAGTTTCAAAAAATGAAGTATTCAGAAAAAAATATTTGGGCAACCAAAAAAAGGGAAGAAAAATAAAAAAATAATAAAAAAATAAAATAAAAGAAAAGAAAAGGCCCAAAATTGCAGTATCTTCATCTATCTATGTGGTTTATCCATTAGTCATTTCGGTTAATGATCCTTCCCATTTTTGTTTACCTTTATTTACTTTTCTTATTTAAACCTTTAACCTAGCCCTATTACAACCTCAACAAAAGTCCTTTTGATCCCTTTCCATGTAATACACATTCATCAGTGGAGAAAGTATGGTTTGTTTTGCCTATGGGATTTGGCTATATGCATGTGACAGCAATAGGGGTTACCAAATGTGCATATGCCTATCTGAAGGGCAACAACCACTATGTCTGTGGTCTATGTAAATTTACTTGATTTAGCAAATACATAATGTTCATGATCCATGAAATGGAATTGCCTACATTTCTAGTTTGAACTTTGTTTGCTATATATGCTTTTTACTTATGTAAAATGTTGGTACTCATATTGCAAAGCAAATCACCTTAAAGTTAATATAACCAAACCTAAAAGACAATAATCTTTTATTTCTTTTCCTAAATAAAAAATTCAAAATATTATTATTTCTTGCCAACACCATGCCTTTTCTTTAAGCCATAAATAAATAAAAAATTTCTTGAAAAGCCCCCAAAGTTTCCTAAACTTTTAACCATACATTAAGGTGACCAAATGTGACCATACATTTCCTCTTGCCTCCAAAGTTAAATCAAACATCTTGCTAGGAGAAAATTAAATATTCTCCTAGGCAAAAGTTAGGGATATGGTAAGCGTGAAAAATATTTGGTTAGAAAACCTTTCAAAGGCTAACTAATAATAGGTGTGATGTTATGTGCATGATTATGACTCATTTGTTAAGAGTGTTCAGATTTATAATAAATGTTGGCTTAAAAAAGGAACATATCTCATACTAACATTGATTATATAAGATAAATAAATGGTAAAGAGGTTTTTAAAATCTTTTTAAATTTCTTTTTCTAAATGTTTTTTCACTTATAACAACCTTTTGTTACACTTCTATGAGATTATCAACTCCACATGTGAGATTATTGGTCCTGGAGGCAAGATTCGGTTCCTAAAAATCTGGGGGCTTGATTGGTTTTAGTTATATGGTTGATGAAGATCCTGAGGGCATGTTTGATTTAATTGGTATGTTTTGTTCATCCATAATAATGCTGGCATCTGAAGCTAATTTTCAATTTTAAGGATATATTTTGGTTTATCTCATAAAGATTCTAGGGGCATGTTTGGTATTTCCATCTAGGCACCTGCTCAGTTAATCTTAATCTAAATGACATAATGAGATGATTTTTAGCCTGAGGACATATTCAATTGAATTCCATTGTTGGGGGCATCTTTATGTTGTCAGTTGTGGTTTTGAAAGCATTTGTTTTTGGAATCTTAGGGGCATTGCAATATAATAGATACAGATAGGAAGGTAAGAAAAAAGGCATGATGATGGGATCTTAGACTTCTCACAAGTTGTTGCCTCAACTGAGAGATCTCCTGCTTATATCTCCTATTCTGAGAGAACAAATCCTGTGAATGAGATATAATGGGGATTAGCTATTTACAAAGTAGAATAAAATGAGCATTTATACATGCATACATTTGTTCTTGCATTTTTGTATTCATGCATACATATTCATACATTCATATATTCATACACATATTCATTCGTGTATTCATCTTAATTTAGAAGTCTCTTATCTACCAAAGCCTTCTTGTTTACTCTAGAAATAATACTCTTAGCACTGTATAGCATATGCATCAACTTCTTTGTAGTGGACCTGCTGACCTATATTCGCATGATAATAAACACTTATTATTGTATATATTTATTATTGTAAATTAAACTAATAAATATTCGAGATGAAGTTTCAGGATTACTCACATGAGTGGTACTAGCAGGTGTAAAACCTAGAGGCTGATGAGCAAAAAGCATACATATGCCAAAAAGAAGAAAAATGCAAAATTCCAAGTACAGTCCTGAAAGTGTCAAAAAGTACAAAAATGCCACTGCATAATTTCTCCTTAAATAAACTCCCAGTGTATTTTCTTTAAAAATATATGAAATTTATCATTTTCTAGTCTGTTTTTACAAAAATTTTGAATAATCAAAATTCTTAATTTTTATTGTCAAGAATAAAATGTCAGAACATCAAATATGAACCTTGTTAGATTCATTTTTATGTCTTGACACATTTTAAATTCAAAATTTTTAAATTTCGAGCCTCAATTCCGTTGAACGACTCCAGGTTGACTCGTTCAATTTCAATTCCAATTTTCAAATGAAGGACTCCATGTTGACTCCTTCCATTGAATGACTCCAGGTTGACTCATTTAATTTCAATTCCAATTTTCAAATAAAGGACTCCAGGTTGACTTGTTCAATTTCAATTCCATTTTCAAATGAAGGACTTCAGGTTAACTCCTTCCATTGAACGACTTCGGGTTGACTCATTCAATTTCAATTCCATTTTTAAATGAAGGACTCCAAGTTGACTCCTTCCATTAAACAACTCCAAGTTGACTCGTTCAATTTCATTCCCATTTCCATTTTCAAATGAAGGACTCCAAGTTGACTCCTTCCATTGAACGACTCCAGGTTGACTCATTCAATTTCAATTCCATTTTCAAATGAAAGACTTCAGGTTGACTCCTTCCCATCTTCGATTTCATTTTTAAATGAATGATTCCAAGTTAACTCATTCCCATTTTAAATCTAACTTCAATTTTTTCAAATTTTGAGCTTCGTTCTTAATGTAAATTGAATTACTCTAGGTTGACTCATTCAATTTTCATTTCAAGCTTTATTTAAAATTTCAATCTTTGATCTTAAAGGCAAATTAAATGACTCCAAATTAACTCATTCAATTTTAATTTCAAGCTTTGATGAATGACTCCAAGTTAGCTCATTCCTATTTTAATTTCAAATTTCAATTCTAGTTAGTAATTCAATTTTGATGACTAATATTTGGTGTTAAGTTTGAGTTAATAAGGAACCAAGGTGACTTGCGAGCCACATTAAACTCAGGTATGAATTCTTAACTTTAGAGTTGGTTTTTATGCTTTGTTAGAATTTGTGTGTGACAACCATGACATACAAATCACAACCTTTTTATAAAATGTTTTGGTAAGAACGCACAAATTCCTCTAAAGCAGGGAGCAAACTGTTAGGGTCATTTTTCAAAACCCTAAAAGCTGATGATGAAAGCAGAAAAATATCTCACCAACAGATGAGATTGATCAAGAATGATAATTGAAAAGCAAGTTCAGAGCCAATTAAAACACTGAAACCCTATTCAAATACTAAATCGAACCTCTTTGAAACCAAACCTAGCCCAGAGAAAGAGGATTTAATGATTGAGAGTGAGAAAATCTGTGTCGAGTTTTGTCTATTAAGTCAATTAGTAAAGTCTTAAAAAATAGTGTTTTTATGTCTGTAATGTCTGTTTTTTAAACTATTTTTTAGTCTGGGAGCTTCGATTTAACCTTAGAAAGTCCCGGGATGAAAAGTCAAACTTTGGTTAGCGAACCATTTCGGAGGTCAAATCGAGCTCCTCGAGTTGAATTATAGTCTGAAACTATCTTTTAAAATTATAGTGTGTCAATGTGGACCACTTGACAAAAAGTCAAATTTTTGAGCTCCGGTGGTCAACCGGGTCCCACGCATGTAATAAAATAATACACAATTCTCTAGGAGTAGTGACCAAGTATTCTTAGACAAGTGTCAAATTAAGATTAGTACAAGTGTATATTTTTATCTTACAGTGTGAAATAATACCTCTTTTAGTTGTAACTTAATTACAACTATGCCACAAAGCCTTTGCTTATAAATAGAAGGTTTGAGGAAGCATTTTGGGGAGGAGCTAAAAAAAATTAGAGTGAGAAAATAAAAAATAGAGAGAGAAAAATAGAGAAATAAGCCAAAATAATGTCAAAATAAACACTCTCCTCATTCACCGTCTTTCTCTCACTTTTCTCCACTCAATTTCTGCACAATCCTTAGCCTAAACACACTTCTAAACACCCATTAATCCTCCCATAATCTAAAAACATTAAATTAAATCAAAACTACGCTCACAGCAACCAAAAAACAATCAGAAAACAACCTACTACCCACTTGCTTCTATTTGCTTTCAATCTTCATTTCTTCAATTCAATTCTGGTTTTTGGTGAGTTTAATCTCATATTCTGAGGCTAAACACTTTCTAAAACACCTTTTTGTTTGATTTGTGTCTTTATTTTTGGGTTTGGGGACATTAAAAGTTCATTTTGAGGCTGTACAGTGACGAACATCCGAATTTGGCTCATGAATAGCCAAACCGGCCATTCTTCCTTCAAATCGGACTATTGGAGGCTGTCAAACCGGCTATTGACATGGCAAAACTAGCTTTTTAGGTGGTAAATCCGCCTATTCATGTCTGAGCTCCAAAACTTGCCTATTTTGCTCCGAAATGACTCTGATGATGGTCTTAATGACTCATACATGTTCTATGATGATCATATATCATTTAAATGAGTCTAAAAGGTCCTAGGATTATCAAAATTAATATTTTTCTAATTTATTTGCATTTTTAAATATTTTCTTTAATACTCAACTCTTGTTTTAAAACTTATGCATTTACTTGCTTCTTTTGGTATTGATTGAGCTTCTAGTTGATGATCAACATTGTGTTGCTTCTTGTGCATTCTTGATTGTGAATTTGAGTTTTTGATTTGAGTATGTGCTAATTTAGTGACCTAATTTATGGATATTAAGTGTCTTGAAGCTATTTTGTGTATATTTTGCATATATGTGGTTTTATGTTCAATCTGTGCACTCAGAATCATTAATTGATCATTATTGGTTAAATTGATGTATTTTAAGGTGTTACTTATCATTTTTATATTTCTTTTTAACTTCTAGTCATCTTTCCTTTGTTTTATCACTTGATTATTATCTTTAACCAATTTTTCCCCTTTTATTAATTATTATTACTAACCAATTTCTTTATTTCTTTACATTATTGCATTATCATGCATTCATGTGCCTTTATGCATATCACTATCATGATTGTGCTCATTTTTAGATCATCTAGATGCATATTTGCATGCTACCCAGCTTGCATCACTTGCATATTTGTATGCTTCCCGAAATTGCATCACTTTGCATGCTTCCCGGCTTATATCATGCATCATCCTTTGTATGCATGCCGGATTTATTTAACGCTTGTGTGAGCATGCATTTGCATTAGCATCATTCATTGTGTTATATATCTCTTGTTATCAATCTCAAAGCTCTTAATCTCTCAATTTCTAACATTGCTAACTTTACTAACTACTAGCATTTATTGTTATTGCAATTTACTTTTAGAGCATTTTATTTATTGTCCACATATTATATATTGCTCATTTATTATCAAGTTCTCAATCTCTACTCTCAATTTCTCTTTTTATTAATTTTATGCTCTATTACTCATTTATTTGCTTATTTTATTTTAATTGCAATCTCTACAATTCTATACTCTCCATCTCTAATTTCATTTTCTTTACATGTTCAAGCTACAATTTTATACCTAATTTATTATTTCTTTGCTTTAATTATTTCATTATAATTGTTCATCTTTTATTTATTTATTTATTTCCATTATCATGATATTTCCCAATTCTCAAGTACTTTCTCTTATTATTTTGTTTATCATTCACTGCCATAATCTCTACTCTCATCTCATTCTTATATTTATTTTATTTATTATTTACATACATGCATCTCCACTACATTGCTTCCGTTATTTTAATTGTTATTTATTTTATGTCATAGCATAATTCTTTTCTCCACCTCAATTTCTATTTTAATTTTATTTTAAGTTATTTATTTGTTGCTTTTTCTTTTATACATGTCTCTACAATATTATTTTTCATTTATTTAATATTTTTATTCTCATGTTAACATATTCTTTTCTTCGTAAATGTTTATGACACTTTCTATTTTCATCTCATTTTCTAATTTTGCATTATTTTTACTACATATCTAGTATTTATTATTCCTTTTATGCATTTTCTCAATTTATTTGCACTAATTCATAAATTTGGTTAAATGTTTCAATTCTTTATATAATTCTTATTTCCATTCTTTGTATCAATCTTCTAATTATAATTTCCTTTTTATTTACTTTATTTTAATAATTTCTCTCATAATAATTTCTTTAATTATCTTGATTATTTTTATTTTGTTTTACATCCTTTTATTTCATTCTTAATTGCCTTCGTTATTCATTTGTGAATATTTATTTATTTATTGCTTGTTATTTTGTGTTGTGTATTTATTCATAATGTTGAGAGTCAACCAAACTGTCAAAATACATTATTATATTTTAATTTTTTTAAATCAATTTAAGATAATTGTTGGGATGATAAAAAGGCAATAATTTGTAGTATGTATTTGAATTATCCAAGGTACAAGAATTATATCTTGATGATTAATTTGATGAATTATACACATCATTAGTTAAAGGCTTTAATTTAACCAATTAATCATCAAAAAATTAAATTTTTTAGTACCTTTTAAATTAACATTTTCTTTTATTTCCTCAATAAATCTTGCTTAATCATTTTCCATCACATTTATCATCTTTGTTTTAAAATGCCAATTTTTCTTAAAATAATGGCCCCTAAACTCTAAAAATAAGGACAAGGAGAACAGGAGAAGCCTACTCGAGTATTTGTCTCTCTTACCTCTACTCTTTTTAATTGTTATTATTTATAATTTTCATTTTTCATAATTAGGATGTCATTCATAGGAAATTCATGACATGTGTGTGATGAATAGGCCATAATTATGTGCTATTAATTCCATAACATGTAAATATGCCATGAATCTGCCATGTACTTTCATTATGCTATTAGGATTGCCATGTCATGTATACATATACCATGTTAGTTCACTTGTCATGATCATGCATCATGTTTTGCTATGTCAATTTGTTTGTATGCTCATGCATAATGCCATGCTCATTCAACCATATTCATGCCCCTTTTTATCATGGTATTATGTGCTTGTGTGTATATATTGTAGGTTTATTTGCATGTAGTAGTTGATGTATAATAGTACATAGTTCTTAGAAGCACTATACATGAAGTAAGGCTAACAATGCTCTACATCCGTCTTGTGTGGAGATACCTTGTACAAAAGATCCTAATCGTACTGACATCAAAATCTAAACCCATTGTTTTATCCAATGGGCAAATGCGGTTCCAAGCAAGGGATCTGAGTTTGCCTAAGTCCCTAAAATGGAAATTGCTTGGGTGATACCGAGTGGCGACTCCTTTTTTCTCCTGATTGTATAGAGGGTTATAAGTGCATTTATGCTATCCCTAAGCTCTTTCAGTACTCCCCTCACTACCTTTTATTTTCCCATAATAAGGAAAAAAGGTTTATGATCCATAGAGTGCCGAGTTGAACCCGCTGGCATCAATGGTGGCAACTCCACTAGGAATTGAGATCTTGATCCTGAAGTTTGTACTTTGTTTCTAATTATATATACAATTATAGAACAACTTATATGACGACACCTTTCACATATGGACAAGCCTAATAACCCCGATGGTGTCAAATTATAATATACCATGACTCCACTCGACTCATGGGTTGATTAGTTTGACATTATCAATTTTAGCCTTAACTTGGTAGAAGAGATACTACCTGGCTCATTTGACCAGAGTCTATAACATAAGTCCTAAAGGGGGTAGTTGTCTATTGAGTTTGCAAAAGATGTCAGGCCCCTCTAAAATTTGCCTATAACTCATGTCTATAATGGAGGGCATCTCACTAAAGGAACCTTTATCCTTTTACCCCGACTAACCCATGTAGTGGCCCTAGAAACATCCACTAGGATTATATCCTATATTGCTTATGTTTGTTGATTTGTGTCTGTATGTTGTGTTTTTGGTTTAAACTGAGTTCTTGTTGACATATATAGCTTATACTCTATTGACTAGAATTTGGTTAACCCTTGTTAGACTTCATATATCCATTTGAACCTAAAAGGTCCAAATGAACATAGTCAGTGTATCATGACACATTTGTTACATACTGTTTGTTTCTTATGACCTAAAACAGTTTATGCTATTTAGGTCATATGTCTCAAACATTTTGACTCTTATTGTTATGACAGCTTGACTAATTTGCTAAAATCTCAAGGTCTGAATAGGTATGTCTTGTTTAAAAATAGTAAACTCAAGATATCTTAATAACCTAACCCTAATTGTGGGGATACTATGCCCGTAAGGTTATTATGATATTCCATGTTTTTATTAACTTTAATCTGATCATCAAAGTATAATCTATACGTATTACCATTTGTCCTTTAATATCTTAACCCGATTAATGTTGTGGAGCAATAATTTTGGCACCTATATATCCAAATAAACTAGTTCAGAACTTATTATTATACAATCCTATATTCATAATAAGCTAATATGTGGTTTATATCTATGATTTATTTAGATATATAAGGATTAAATACAAAGTCTATTATGTCTTGATAACCAAATACAATTATCTCATCATCACAACTTTACTCTAAAAAGTTACTTGGTTTAATATATTCAAGAACCATGAAACTTTGCCAAAATCAAACTGTTCATGTAAACTTAAGTCATTGTGGTATATTATTTTTTCCACTTTTGAGAGACACGAGCTGCTTCATCCCTTGATGATGTTTTCGTAAAGCCCACCTAGGAAAGAAATTGGACAACTGCCTGTATAGGAGAGATAAGGTTGGAAGGGACTCTATTTGCTTTTTTGTGTTATATTTATAATTATTTATATTGCATACACATTTGCATTCTTACATTCATGCATTCATCCATTCATGTATACATGGATTCATGCATTATTACAATGTATGGATACATGCTGAGACATGTATAGTTAATCATAGGTAATCCTTGTAATGTCTTAAGATCACAGTTTGGTTAGAGGAGAGAGAAAGGGAGATTAGTCAAGTTTGATATCAAAGGGTCATCAAAACTTGTGGGAATGGATGATGTTGATAAGCTAGTTAATGAATGGGTGCTTAAGTACATTCAAAATAATTTGGGCTAGTTGTTACAAGCTGCAAAAGAGACTGGTAATCAGACTCTGAGACCATTATATAGGGCTATACCTCCCCACTATAAAGGAAGACTAATCCTAATGATGAGGAGGAAGTAGTTATTGTAGATGGATCTCCTTTGGCTGAGGATTAGGTTAGAGCTTATGACGAATAGAAAACACGATCTAAGGGTAAAACTCAGGTTACGACTGATGTCGTTAAGGAATAAAAGAGGGTAATGATGGAAGAATATACTTAGATTGCTAAACAACTTCAAAAACTTCAAACTCAAGTCAAACAGGCCTCTTCTGCTTCTGACATTAATGAATTATACACTTTTAGTAATCTTAACTTTTCACCTAAGTTTACAATGCTAGAATTAAGCAAGTTCTATAGGATTAGAGATCCAAAAATTCACTTACAGTAGTTTAAGGCTATGATGTCTACAATTTCAGAATTGATGGATCATCAGATTTGGGGTTAATTTTATTGTCTTTACCAGGATCAGCTTTAACTTGGTATCTTCGACTATATAATATGGTGAAAAACGATTGGAAAGAAGTTGTGAATTAGTTTTTGAACCAGTATTCCTATAATACTCAGATTGAGGTGGCTTTGCTAGATCTTTAGAGTGTGACTCAATGGGCTAATGAATCTTTTGTTGGTTATATAATAAGATTCAGGGATGAGGCTGCTTGTACGAAAAATCGTCCTAATGAGGTAGATCAAGTCAGAATTGCAATGGAAAATGCATAAGATGGTGTTTGCTAGGAAATTAGGGTGATAAGTACGAGATCCTTTTTTTATTTGTACTATACTGGGGTTCAAGGTCAAAGAATCACTAGACTTAAAAAGCCGACCCAAGTTCATAAGAGAAGTACTCAGTCTTCTTATGTTCCAAAATATGTTGTTACCACTCACTCTCTTGTGTTAGCAAATATAAAACCCCAAAGATAGTTTTGCAATCTTTACTCTCATCTCATTCTTATATTTATTTCATTTATTATTTCCATACATGCATCTCCACAACATTGCTTTCTTTACTTTAATTATCATTTATTTTATGTTTTAGCATAATTCTTTTCTCCACCTCAATTTATATTTTAAGTTATTTACTTTATTTTAATAATATATCCCATCATAATTTCTTCAATTATCTTGATTATTTTTCTTTTCTTTTATATCCTTTTATTTCATTCTTAATTGCCTTCATTATTCATTTGTGAATATTTATTTATTTATTTATTGTTATTTTGTGCTGTGTATTTATTCACAATGTTGAGATGACAAAAAGGCAATAATTGGTAAAGTGTATTTAATTTATCCAAGGTACAATATTTAAATATTGAGGCCTAATTTGATGAATTATACACATTATTAGTTATAGGCTTTAATTTAACCAATTAATCACCATAAAATTCATTTTTAGTACCTTTTAAATTAACATTTTCTTTTATTTCTTTAATAAATCTTATTTAATCCTTTTCACTTATCATTGATTTTCCTTTATTTCTTTCTATGGATATTTCAGTCATTTTCCATCACATTTATCATCTTTATTTTAAAATACCAATTTTTCTCAAAATGATGGCCTTTAATCTTTGAAAATTAGGACAAGGTGAAGAGGAGAAGCATGCTTAAGTCTTTGTCTCTCTTATCTCTACACTTTTTAATTGTTATTATTTATTATTTTCATTTTTCATAATTAGGATGTCATTCATAGGAAATTCATGACATTTGTGTGATGAATATGCCATGATTGTGTGGTATCAATTCCATAACATGTAAATATGCCATGAACATGTACACTCATTATGCTATTAGGATTGCCATGTCATGTATACATATACCATGTTAGTTCACTTGTCATGACAATGCATCATCTTTTGCTATGTTAATTTATTTATATGCTCATGCATTATGCCATGCTCATTATGCCATATTCATGCATCATTTTATCATGCTCTTTTGTGCTTGTGTATATATATTATATGTGCATTTGTTTATAGTAGTTGATGTATAACAGTACGTAGTTCTTGAAAGCACTATACATTAAGTAAGGTTGATAATGCTCAACATTCAGGCTGTATCAATATGCCTCAAACAAAAAAGCCTAATCCTACTGACATCAAAATCTAAACCTAATGCTTTATCAATGGGCGAATGCGGTTCGAAATAAGGGATTTGAGTTTCCCAAAGTCCTTAAAATTGAAATTTCTCAGGTGATACCAAGTGGTGACTCCATTTTTCTCCTGCTTGAGTGGAGGGTTATAAGTGCATTTATGCTATCCCTAAGCTCTCTCAGTACTCCCCTCACTAACCTCTATTTTCCTAGAACAAAGAAAAAAGGTCTATGATCCAAAGAGTGCCGAGTCGGATCCTTTGGCATCAATAATGGTGACTCCACTAGGGATTGAGATCTTGATCCCAAAGTTTGTACTTTGATTCCAAGTATATATACTATTATAAATCAACTTGCATCATGACACTTTTCACATATGCATAAGCCTAATAACTCCGATGGTGTCAATTTATGATTCACCATGACTGCACTCGACTAATGGGTTTATTAGTTTGACATTATCACATTTAGTCTTAACTCGGTTCAAGAGATACTACCAGGCTCATCTGACCACTGTTTGTGACCCAAGTCATAAAGGGGGTACTTTTCTCCTCTAACCTTGGCTTGTAACACAAGTCTATAATGGAGGCATCTCGTAAAAGGAACCTTGGCCTTTTACCCCGACTAACCCATGTAGTGGCCTTAGAAACATCCACTAGGATAATACCCTATATTGTATATGTTTGCTTTTTTGTGCCTATATGTTGTGTTTTGGTTTGAACTGAGTTCTTGGTGACATATATATCTTATACTCTGCTAACTAGAATTTGGTTAACCCTTGTTAGACTTCATATACCCATTTGAACCTAAAAAGTCCAAACGAACCTAATCAATATATCATGACACATTTGTTACATATTGTTTGTTTCTTATGACCTAAAATGGTTTACACCATTTAGGTCGTATGTCTTAAACATTATGACTCTTATGGTTATGAAAGCTTGACTAATTTGCTAAAATCTCAAGGTCTGAATAGGTATGTCTTGTTTGAAAAGAGTAAGCTGAAGATATCTTAATAACCTAACCTTAGTTATGGAGATACTATACCCTTAAGGTTATTCTGACATCCCACATTTTTTATTAACTTGAATCTAATCATCAAAGTATAATCTATATTACTAATGGTCCTTTAATATCTTAACCCGATTAATCCTATAGAGCAATAATTTTGGCCCCTATATATCCAAATAAACCAGTTTGGAACTTATTATGATACAATCCTATGTTCATAATAAGCTAATTTATGATTTATATCTATGATTTATTTGGATATATAAGGATCAAAATACCAAGTATATTATGTCATAATAACCAAATATGGTTATCTCAATATCACAACTTTACTCCAAAAGGTTACTTGGTTTAATATATTTAATAACCATGAAACTCTGTCAAAATCAAACCATGCATGTAAACATAGATCATCCTTGAATATTCATTTTTTCCTCTTTTAAGAGTCACGAGCCGCTTCATCCCTTATTAATGCTCTAGTAAATTCACTTAGGAAAGAAATTAGACGACTGCCTATGTAGGAAAGATAAGGTTGGAAGGGACTTTATTTGCTCTAGTGTGTTATATTTATCATTATTTATATTGCATACACATTTACATTGATACATTCATGCATACATGGATTCATGCATTATTACAATGCATGGATACATGCTGATACATGTATAGTTAATCATACGTAATTAACATAGTGTCTCAAAATCACAATTTGGTTAGAGGAGAGAGAAAGGGAGATTAGTCAAGTATGATATGGAAGGCTCATTAGAACTTGTGGTAATGGATGATGTGGATAATCTGGTTAATGAAAGGGTAATTGAATACATTTAGAATAATATAAGCTAGTTATTACAAGCTGTAAAAAAGACTAGTAATCAGACTCTGAGACCATCATATAAGGTTGTACCTCCCCAGCACAAAGTGAGACTAATCCTAATGATGAGGAGGAAGTAGTTGTTATGGATGGACCTCTTTGATTGAGGATCAGGAGAGAGCGTATGTAGAATGGAAAACACAGTTTAAGGGTAAAGCTCTGGTTATGAGTTATGTGATTAAGGAAGAAAGAGGGTTGTGATGGAAGAATATGCTCAGATTGGTAAACAGCTTTAGAAAACTTCATATTCAAGTCAAATAGTGCTATTCTACTTTTGACATTGATTAATTATGTGCTTTCAGTAATCTTAACTTACCACCTAAGTTTAAAATGTGAGAATTAAGAAAGAAGTTGTGAATAGTATGGTGAAAGAAGATTGGAAAGAAGTTATGAATTAGTTTTTGAACCAGTATTCCTATAGTACTCAGATCGAGGGGACTTTGCTAGATCTTCAGAGTGTGATTCAACCAGTTGATGAATCATTTGTTCATTATATAATAAGATTCAGGACAAAGGCTGCTTGTACAAAAAATTGTCCTGGTGAGGTAAATCAAGTTAGAATTGCATGGGAAAATGCACAAGATGGTGTTCGCTAGGAAATTGGGGTGATGTGTATGAGATCCTTTTCTGATTGGTACTACACTAGGGTTCAAGCTGAAAGAATCATTGTACTTAGAAAGCCACCCAAGTTCAGAAGAGAAGTACTTAGTTTTCTTCTGTTCCAAAAGCTGCTGTTACCACTCACTCTCCTATGTTACCAAATATAAGACCCCCAAGACAATTTTGCAATCTCTACTCTCATCTCATTCTTATATTTATTTTATTTATTTATTTCCATACATGCATCTCCATTACATTGCTTTATTTAATTTAATTGTCATTTATTTTATGTCTTAGCATAATTATTTTCTCCACCTCAATTTATATTTTAATTTAATTTTAAGTTATTTACTTTATTTTAATAATTTCTATAATTATCTTGATTATTTTTATTTTATTTTACATTCTTTTATTTCATTCTTAATTGCATTCGTTATTCATTTGTGAATATTTATTTATTTATTGCTTGTTATTATGTTTTGTGTATTTATTCACAATGTTGAGAATCAACCAAACTTTCAAAATCAATTATTTCACTTTATTATTTTTAAATCCATTTATGATAATTGTTGGGATGACAAAAAGGCAATACTTGGTAATGTGTATTTAATTTATCCAAGGTACAAGATCTATATCTTGAGGCCTAATTTAATGAATTATATACATTATTAGTTAAAGGCTTTAATTTAACCAATTAATCACCATAAAATTGATTTTTTAGCACCTTTTAAATTAACATTTTCTTTTATTTCTTCAATAAATCTTATTTAATCCTTTTCACTTAACATTGATTTTCCTTTATTTCTTTCTATGGATTTTTCAATCATTTTCCATCATATTTATCATCTTTGTTTTAAAATACCAATTTTTCTCAAAATAATGGCCCCTAAACTTTAAAAATAAGGACAAGGTAAAGAGGAGAAGCCTACTCTAGTGTGTGTCTCTCTTATCTGCAATCATTTTAATTTTTATTATTTTTTATTTTCATTTTTCATAATTAGGATGTCATTCATAGGAAATTCAAGACATGTGTGATGAATATGCTATGATTGTGTGCTATTAATTCCATAACATGTAAATATGCCATGAATGTGCCATGTGCAATCATTATGCTATTAGGATTTCCATGTCATGTATGCATATACCATGTTAGTTCACTTGTCATGATCATGAATCATCTTTTTCTATGTCAATTTATTTATATGCTCATGCATTATACCATGCTCATTCAACCATCTTCATGAACCATTTTATCATGCTCTTTTATGCTTGTGTGTATATATTGTATGATCATTTGCATATTGTAATTGACAATGCACAACATCACGGCGGTATGGAGATGCCTCGAGCGAAAGAGCCTAATCCTACTAACATCAAAATCTGAAATAAATGCTTTATCCAATGGGTGAATTCAGTTCCAAGAAAGGGATCTGAGTTTACCTAAGTCCCTAAAATGGAAATTGATAGGGTGATACTGAGGGGGGCTCCCTTTTTCTCCTGCTTGAGTGGAGGGTTATAAGTGCATTTATACTATCCGTAAGCTCTTTCATCACTCCCTTTGCAACCCTCTATTTTCCCATTATAAGGAAAAATGATTTATAATCCAAAGAGTGCCGAGTCGGACCCGTTGGCGCTAATAGTGGCGACTCCACTATGGATTGAGATATTGATCCTAAAGTTTGCACTTTGCTTCCAATTATGTATACTATTATAGACCAACTTGCATCATGACACTTTTAACATATGCACAAGACTAATAACCCCAATGGTGTCAAATTATGATTCACCATGACTCCACTTGACTTATGGGTTGATTAGTTTAACATTGTCACATTTAGCCTTAACTAGATTCAAAAGATACTATTGGGCTCATCTGACCAGAGTCTGTAACCCAAGTCCTAAAGGGGGTAGTTTTCTCTCAAGTTGCAAAAGATATCGGGCCCCTCTAACCTTCACCTGTAACTCAAATCTATAATAGAGGGCATCTCGCTAAAGGAACCTTTGGCATTTTACCTTAACTATCCTATATAGTGGCCCTAGAAAGATCCACTAGGATTATACCCTATATTGCATGTGCTTTCTGATTTATGTCTACATGTTGTGTTTTGGTTTCAACTAAGTTCTTGGTGACATATATATCTTATACTCTGCTGACTAGAATCTGGTTAACCATTGTTAGACTTCATATACCCATTTAAACCAAAAAGGTCTAAACGAACCTAGTCAGTCTATCATGACACATTTGTTATAAACTGTTTGTTTCTTGTGACCTAAAACAGTTTACACCATTTAGGTTATATGTCTCAAACATTATGACTCTTAATTTTATGACAACTTGACTAATTTACTAAAATATCAGGGTCTGAATAGATATGTCTTGTTTAAAAAAAGTAAACTGGAGACATCTTAATAACCTAACCCTAGTTGTAGGGATACTATGCCCGTAAGGTTATTATGGTATCGAATGTTTTTATTAACTTGAATCTAATCATCAAAGTATAATATATACATATTACCATTGGTCCTATAATATCTTTACCCGAGTAATCCTATGGAGCAATAATTTTGGCCCCTATATATCCCAATAAACTAGTTTGAAACTTATTATAATACAATCCTATGTTCGTAAGAAGCTAATATATGGTTTAAATCTATGATTTATTTGGATATATAAGGATTAAAATACCACGTTTATTATGTCCTGATAACCAAATACGGTTATCTCAATATCACAACTTTACTCCAAAAAAGTTACTTGGTTCAATATATTCAAGAACCATGAAACTCTGTCGAAATCAAACCATGCATGTAAACATAAATAATCATTGTATGTTATTTTTTCCTCTTTCAAGAGTTATGAGCCACTTCATCCTCTGATGATGTTCTGGTAAGCCCACCTAGGAAAGAAATTAGACTACTGCCCATGTAGGAGAGATAAGGTTAGATAGGACTCTATTTTCTCTTGTCTATTATATTTATAATTATTTATATTGCATAAACATTTGCAATCATACATTCATGCATACATGCATTTATGCATTATTACAATCCATGGATATATGTTGATACATGTATAGTTAATCATAGGTGATCCCCGTAGTGTCTCAAGATCGTAATTTGGTTAGAGGTGAGAGAAAGGGAGATTAGTCAAGTATGATATAAAAAGCTCTTCAGAACTTATGGGAATGGATAATGTGGATAAGTTGGTTAATGAAAGAATAATTGAGTACATTTAGAATAATCTGGGCTAATTGTTATAAGCTGCAAAAGAGACTGGCAATTAGATTCCGAGACCATCATGTAGGGCTGTACCTCCCTACCATAAAGTAAGACTAATCCTAATGATGAGGAGGAAGTAGCTGTTGTGGATGGACCTCCTTTGACTGAGGATCATGTTAGAGCTTATGAAGAATAGAAAACACAGTCTAAGGGCAAAAATCTGGTTGTGAGTGATGTCGTTAAGGAAGAAAATAGGGTTATGATGGAAGAATATGCTCAGATTGCTAAACAGCTTTAGAAACTTCAAACTCAAGTCAAACAATCCTCTTCTGCTTTTGACATTGATGAATTATATGCTTTCAGTAATTTTAACTTGCCACCTAAGTTTAAAATGCCAGAATTAAGCAAGTTCTGTAGGATTTAAGGCCAAAAAATTCACTTATAACAGTTTAAGGCTATGATGTATATAATTCTAGGATTGATAGATCATCAAATTTGGGGATTATTTTCACTGTCTCATAAGGATCAACTTTAACTTGGTATCTTCGACTAGATAATATGGTGAAAGAAGATTGGAAAGAAGATGTGAATCAGTTTTAGAACTAGTATTCTTATAATACTCAGATTAAGGTGATTTGCTAGATCTTCACAGTGTGACTCAACGGGCTAATGAATCTATTGTTGATTATATAATAAGATTCAAGGATAAGGCTACTTAAACGAAAAATCATCCTGATGAGGTAGATCAAGTCCAAATTGCAAGGGAAAATGCACAAGATGGTGTTCACTAGGAAATTGGGGTGATGAGTATAAGATCCTTTTCTAATTTATACTATACTGGGGTTCAAGTTGAAAGAATCGTTGGACTTAGAAAGCGACCCAAGTTCAGAGGAGAAGTACTCGATCTTCTTATGTTCCAAAAGCTATTGTTACCACTCACTCTCCTATGCTAGCAAATATAAGAACCCCACAACAGTTTTCTAAGCTCCATGTGCCGCTTTCTAGAGTGTTTGAGAGGCTGTGAGCGACCATGATTTCTATTTTGCTGTGTTTTGCTATTTTTGAGACAGTTTTATCGAATGGGATATCCGTTCCGTTTATGGGATAGGGACAGTGGTTAGTCTCGGGGGGATCTGAGAAGCTTTGTGTTTGTGGAGTTGCCACCTGATTTTTAGAAAATCAGGAAAAGATGAAAGCGACAACATCGAGTCACTCAACGAATATCGTCCCCAGCAAAGATTCTAAGTTTAGGAGATTGCATATAGTTTTTGGCTATTTCTCATTATAATACTCAATACATGGCTACTGCAGCACCTAGTTTCGGTAATAACAGTTGATATATGCACATTCACACAAGCACATTGATAATGACAGAAAATAAAAGAGAGTAAGTAAGATTATTTATAGGGCTTTCTTAATAAATACATTCGAAAAAGGGTACAAAAATATAAATCTAGTTTGAATATGCCTGCAAAATAGAGGTTAGCACAACTATGTGCGATTCCATCCATTCATCCACTCAGATTATAATACTCAATACATGGTTACCGCATCACCCAAGTTTCAATAATGACAGTTGATATATGTGCATTCATACAAGCGAAATAAAAGAGAGTAAGTATGATTTTTTATAGGGCTTTCCTAATAAATACATTCGAAAAAGGGTACAAAAATATAAATCTAGTCTTAATATGCCTGCAAAACAGAGGTTAGCATAACAATGTCGGATTCCATCCATTCATCCACTTGGATAACAAGTAAGTAGAGAATAGTCACTTAATCAAAAGAGCAAATATAGGCATAACCATGTGCATTTGTAGGAATTATTGGGAAATATTTATAAATAGTAGAGAAATAATGAAGGATGCATGATTGCATCATTGGAATGAAATAGAGGCTCTAGCTCGGAGATATGAACTTCGACATTATTGAATGCATTTTTATGGAAAAATGAAAATTTATTATAAGCAAAGGTAAAGCAAAGAATATTCAATCATCATGTAAAATGCTAGTCTCACCACATAATCATAACAATTTCTCAACTGCTGGCGGCAATAAAAGTAAAATGCAAAATAGTGAAATAAACATGAAAAAATTATTATTTGGTCCTTAGATTCGACTGAGCTTATTATTGGGTTTTTTTTAAGCTTTAGCATCATGGGATTTTCAAGCTGTCATCGTTGAGAGGTTGAAAATGACGTGTAGAATGCAAATTCGTATACCTTTGAAGCATGCTTTGACAAAGATGTGGGTGGGTTTGGTTCAAGTTGGTCTAAA
>CATIWM010012727.1:0-12066 GCA_949671775.1 Mallotus repandus | reverse complement strand
ATAAAAAATAAACATAAAAGAAATAAAAACAACGATCAATATAAAAATTAAAAAAAAAATAATCTATAAAAATAAAGGTTATAAAATGTGAATAATTCATAACTCATTAATATAATATCTGGTGCAAAAAATTATTAATACAATTAAAAAAATAAAAAAATTTAAAAATTAAAATTAAAATAAAATAGAAAAAATAAAAAATTTTAGTGAAAAAATATTATGCATGGCAAAATAAAAAATCACAGCAACATAATAATTTTTTTTTACTACTTTTAATAAACTAAAAATGTAAAATAAAAACGATCACTTTAAATTCGATTTATATAGAGATATGAATAAAATATAAAAACTCAAAAAATAAAAATATAATTTCATATAAAATTTATATATATCAATAAAGTTATAAATAAAAATTCAGAGATTGCTGAATTTCACTACACAAGTTCACAATAATTTTTCAACACCAACCGACAATAAGAAAAAAAATCAGTAGAAGTAGATAATACAGTACAATAAAGTGAACGTGTAAAATGCAGATTTTCAGTCCTTAGATTGTGACTAGACATGCTTTTATATAAAGGAAGCAACTTTACTTCAAGAAAAGATCAAAACAAGTCACCCTCTTCACTTTAGAGTGAAAATGAAGTGCAAATGCAAACTATAGTACCTCTTGTAGCACACTTTAGCTAATAAGATGAAGGTGGGTTTGGTTGCAAGATGAGTCTAAAATCCAAAAGAACAAGAACATGTAGAATTTTTAGTCTAAATAGGTTGCCTGAATCTCCAATGCGGTAGATTAATGGCATAGGTGTCAGAAAAAGGCCCTATCTACTCAAAATGAGAAGGGTATTTATAGATGTCTTGCCTGCTGGGCTTACCTATGCATGTGGGTAGACTACTTACACTCGTTGGTAGGCTCCATGCCTGCGCGGGTAACTTACTTGTGCATATAGGTACCTTGCAACCCACAATGCACTGTGGTTTTTAGGGGCTCCAAACCTATACTAAAGCTTTTTGGGTCATTCAGACACAAAAACACAGTTAAAGTTCTCACCTTTTAGGCCTTTTAGGGTGTGTAAGAATTAACTTAGAGTGCTAAAAAAGTACAAGCATGTGTATTCACATACTTTGCACTAAGAGAGGTTTCATCATAGCAGTGTGGCGGAGATTGCTGAATTTTATGGTATGACCTTAGCAGAATTTTAACTAATTTTATCAAATTAACTTTATTTTTATCCAATTTTAGAAAATAAAAAAAATATCTTGTACAAGGTAATTAAAGGGAAATGAATAAAATCTCATTTTACATTTCAAAGCAATAAAACATTAATTTTGTTTAATTTTGACAAACTGATTTGTGTTATTATTAAGTAGAAGAAAATTGGTTAAAATCGAATTTATTGGATTGCATTTAAAAATTGCAAGAAAGTTTAATTTTTTATTTCATCTTTAGTCAATTAATTTTTTAAGGCCAAATGCTTACTTTCACCCCTGAACTTTACCACTTTAACCTATATCACGTCTCAACTTTTTTTTAACCAATTACATATTTTAACTTTTATTTTGAATCAATTTAACTCTTAAAATTAATTTTATTTATTTATTTAGCTCATGACATGCTAGAGTGGATAAAGAGCGTGGAACCACGTATTGTGAAGCACGTGAAGCTAAAAAAATATGTTGATATGTGCAAATAATGTATCCAAATGGAACAATATATGTGAAAAAGATTAAATTGTAATTTGACAAAATTAAAAGCAAACTCATCTTCTTCCTCTCTTTCAGCATCTGTGCGAACCACCTTATGCCACCATCCAAACCACCATATGTTTCACCCAGTTGTCATTAATATACTAAATCTATCATCTTCAGATATAATATCATTTCAAATATTATATCATCAAGTTTTCCTAAGTTCTAATAAATCAAAATCATCAAAATTGCATTATCAAATAGATTTTCATCATTTATTCTAAAAAAAAAAAAAGATTTCATCATTAACATCTACAACTTCAAATTTAGTAGCAGAGTTTTGAATGATTCACCCAAAATAAAATCAATTGGAAAAAATAACAAACCAATATCAAGTAATTTTTTAGAATTAAATTAAAAATTATCCATTTTCTAGCCATAAATTAGAGACAATACTCATATTAAAAAAATCAAATTACAAATGGACGAAGAAAGAATACAAAGAAGAAAAATCTAGAAATTTGAAGCATACGACGAAGAAAAACCTAGAAATTTAGTGCGTCTTTGAATGGGAGCATCTTCTAATGTCACCAAGAAAATTATCAATTTCTTTAATAAAAAAAGCCCAACTTCCATTTTACTTGTCAACAGCACCTTCATAAACAATCTAGCGACAAGCCTCGAACCTAAATCAATCTACAATTATAACTACCTTCTTCTTTGTCTTTTTGATTTCCTAATATTAGGTTCCAACCTCAAGGCAAACTTCTTTTGCTTAAAGAGAAAACTTGATGAAAGGATTTTCTTATGCTAGAACTCTTCTTCCGCCTACTGTCAATCATATATATAATTTTTTTTTATGTTTGCTTGATTAAAAAGAAGAAGAAGCGAAAGCAAAAAAAAAAAAAAAACAAAAGAGAGAACAATTTTGTATTTTGATATGAATAACAAGGGTTGGTGAAGCGGCCAAATCAAGGAGACCAATAGAAGCTGAATTCATTTCTATGATTTGGCTTTTTAGGAATTTAGGGATTTGGGTTTATGAATATTAGCAAAGAAAAAAGGAAAAAATTGATAATCTTTAGACTGAAAATTTTGATCAAGTTTCATGTTGATATTTTCGTAAATCATTTTCCTCGCCAATGGAGTTTTCCACTTTCATGAATTTAAATTTGTTGGCTACTGTTATATTTTTCCCATTGAGAGACTGAAACTTTAGAATGAAGGAGATGATAGAACTTTCAATTTAGTCCCTTACTTTTTATTTTTTTCTTTAAAGTCCATGTGAATTATTGTGGTGGTAATTGTTGTTCAGTTGGCTTATTTTGATTGGTCCATGTTAGTGTTTATCAGTCCACATTAGAGAAAGTATAATAAATGCATTGATTAAAAAAAATAGTTGAGATATGATACAGGTTAAAGTGGTAGTGTTTAGGGGTGAAAGTAGGCATTTGGCATTTTTTTAAAGAATATACTAACTTTTAATATTTGAGTTTGTTTTGTCCAGGCAACAAGTTTTATGATTCACTATCATAGTTGATTCTATTTTTTTTTTTCATTTGATGTCTTATTAGCATTATGGTGTAGTCTAGTCATTGAGCCTCATGACCATTAGCTAAAATGTATGAAATCTCACAATGGTAAAGGAGGAGGGAGCACTTTGTGGTTGATAATAGGGATCATGGAGTTTGTCTTGTTTAAGTGACAAATTTGATGATTTCAATGCTATCCTTATACTGTTTATTTTTCCTCTTTTTGGTGTCTCAATATCTTTATAACTGAGTCTAGTTGTTAAGGCATTCAATCATTAGTTTAGATGTGTGAAATCTAACAAACATAGAGGGGGAGGGATCACTTTATGGTTGACAATAGGGAGGATAGTCATTGATAAAATGAATTTACAGTAGCGTTAGGTAAGTAGAATATAAACAAGTAAGTTATAAATTTTAATACAATGAAGAACACACTAATAAGTTTATTAAAACTGGTTAAGGGGATATGCACAAAGAGGTGACTCATTAGATATATCTATTTTAGTCCTTTTTATGAAATAAACATGAAAAGAGTGTAAGATACATGTCCTTGGACATTTGACAATCGTCTCATATTAGTTAAATATCATATGTTAAGTGAATAACAAGAAGTGTAGTGCTTTCATTTCAGAATTCATTACCAAAAGATATTGACAATTACTTGGGTAGTTGTTTAAAATTGGATTAAAATAATACTTTGAGTGTCTGATAGAGTTACATGCAAGTTACACTTGTAATCAATATTAGAAAACCATTAAAAATATATGAGAATTAAAAGAGTAGGGAAAATAGATTCAAAGGAGTTTAAGTCTGAGTAATTACCCCACTTTGGTTTTATTTATGGATGGTTGGAACATTTAAAGAGGTTTTTCTCAAAACATTTTAAACCTCATATATGAGAGATTGAATGTGTATATGTTGCTTAGATGAGAGCTTCAAATGGATGAGCTCAATTTCAAATGGGAAAAAGATGGCTATGACTTAGTGGTTAAACCATAAAATTAGGGACAATATATAATGATTTTATAGAAAAACCAATTAAGGAAAGATCATGACTTGCATAATTTACTTAATCATATTCCTTTGATAATAAAATGTTGGGTTTCATAGATTCATACACGCAGTGGAAAATAAAAGTTTTTAACAAGAAACCCTCATATGATCCATGTAATTTGAATAAATCAATTAAAAAGAGAATCCAAGAACCTACCAAGACAATTTCAAGGTAAGAATGTTGGAAGGAAGAGAGGGGGTTCACTCCGGTGACATCCTACCTCGAGCTTTATATGTAGGTCTTGTCAGATTTAGATGCCGCCAATAAAGCCATGCCCCTCTACTAGTATCCACATGAACAAGGTAACCAAGCGGTGTAGGTGTGCTAGCACTTTTTAGTCTCACTTTTATTTTCTCTCTTATGTATTTCTCTCTTCTCAAAAGAAGTGGAGGAAGGAGGAGAATGATGGCCATTAAAACCCTAGAGAAAATGATGTATATATAGACACCCTATCTAGGGTTTCTTAAACCACTTACTTACAAAAATAGTTTTGGTAAGTTTTGATTTCCTTTTCCAACTTGATTCTAATTATAAAATTAGAATAATTTCCTATTTATTTAAAATTACCCTTACTTCAAATAAATATGTGTGTGAATATATAAATAAATACAAATATAAATACACACACACACACACACACACACACACACACACACACACATATATATATATATACTCTTTCAGAGAGATAATTACTGGGTTAATTAACCTAAGTCTGCTTTGGGCATGTTCTAAGTGTGCGACCTTGTAGGTGCACACAACGTTGGTAGTGGGCCTAAAATTTCCATTTTATCCCACAAGTCATAAGTGGCCTCTAGCAAGACATTATGACTACCAAAGTAGTGTGAAGGTCAATAATCCAACATTACCTAATCCACAACGTGTATTATAGTCCTTTTGTCCTACGATATCTTAATTGGACATAGGGCATAGTTCATGTCATCCTTATATTGTCGAATCATATTGTTTCTTGATCCTATGTAGACTGATACTGATAACTCTTGATCTAATATTAATACCTCTTTATCAATACATTCTAGCATGGCCATGCATTTCTCTTCAATCTAACTCATCAAGGGGCCCATAGATATCTTCTAAAAATAATTGAGGGACAAATTCTATCTTAATCACTCATATTCCTCACATAACTCATTCTATATCCAATCACAACCTATTTTACCATTCGGTCAAAGATGGTATAGGGATGTGTCAAAATACAGAACTCATCATACAGGAAACCATGGTGATCTCAAGTTAGAGGACTCAACTAATACTACTGTGATGAGAATTACTTATGAAAATTATCCATGTAGTATTCTCATAGTGGGTCGATCCAGTACATCATTTTTCAAAATATGTACGTATGAGTTTGACTCAATATCTCATATACATGATCAGTAAAACATAATCATCAGTCAACCTTATACTAGTCTTTATTCATTGTTGTTCCCACAATAATGATTGATTAGGGATGTTTAGATTAGAATTTAGGTATCACCTATGATTTTTACTATAAAGTCACATACTTGATGATCTTAGTAGAATTAACTAATCAAGGATAATATCAAAATTAGCCAGTAATAATAAAAATTCCTCTTTATTAATAAAATGGAAATATGAGGAAGTCAAAGTATGGCCACTATATAATTGGCCTAGGGTATATCACTAACAAAGTGGACAAGGAAAGAAATTGCATTTAAGAACAAGGTGGTAGGAAATTAAGAAATTGTAAGAAATAAACATGGCATTGACTTGGATTAAAATAACTTGGGATTGGTTATGTTTGATATTAAAATATAGGAGGATGAACCTAACTATAGAATAAGATGGGTAAGCTGATGGGATTGTTATAAGTCTAATTGAAATGTATGTCTCAAAAAAGTGATGAAATGGTAGACTTTAGACTTTAGGCTTATTGAGAACACTATGTGTCCTAAGTTGGAACTGTCATAAGCTTGACAACCCATAAACAATTAATCTCTTTATGGACTTAGTTACTACTATGAGGTCAAATTTTTTTTTTCTTATTAAAACTTTATGAGATAGTATGACAATATAGTCCATATAATATTATTTGGGCTATGAATACCTTTTTATTCTGGATTGTATTAGGCATGTAGCGGTATTAGCCTTCATGTGAAAATATGTCAAAATGGTGAATTTGTTTGGTTACATATTAAATTACATTAGTTTTGATATAGAATTAAGAGTTATACTGAAATGGAGATTGATTGAGTTTTATGGACTCCTTAAACATAATTACATGAGAGAGTCTTGTGTATTGTTATTAGTGGCAGTCTCTTAATGTCCATGGTGTTATGTTAATGATTATAATAACTTGATGGTTACTTAACAAAAAAAAAAGAGGAAAAAAAATCATCCTACTGCTCACTAGTTTTTGATAGAAAGTGGATAATATGGGGTTATTTGATATAAAATTAAAGAGCAAATTTGCTATTTAGGTTGGAGATGGCCTAAGTAGGTACTGAATGGCTTGTTAACTGCCCAAACAACTTCTACCTTATTGTCATTCTAAAATAAGAAAAATTGATGAAGAGAAGACAACACACACTAGTTGGCATGGATCCAGTCCCTCTTAAGCATAACATTATAACCTACAGTTAAGTCCAGCACAAAGAAAGCATGAAGGGATTTCTTTCTTACTACCAAAAGTTATCTTAATTGGAAAAATCCCTATAGCCTTTGGTATTTCACCCGTAAAAGCTAACATGGAAATATCAGTTGCAATTAGGTCATCTTCTCTCTTTCTTAAAGCATGTATAAGCCTGAGTAGCATTATATTCATTCCTAACCCATTGTCAACTAATACTTCAAAAAATGGCTTCCTTTTAAGATGAGCTTTAATATGTAGTGGCTTTATATATTTTTTCATTTCTATAGATGAACTTCTCAAGATTATTGTCTTAAGTTAATTTAGCATTGTGGTGTAATGCCATTGAAAGGATCCTCTATGGACATTGACCCTGAGGATTTTGAATTTCAGTGATGTCTTCCTCAACCTCTTCTATCATAAACTATTAAGGAAGAGTCACACAAGATGTAGCAAAATCAAAAGGCATTGGCTCTCCATCAATAGCAAAACTATCATATGCATCATCTTGGTCTTTTGAGCTATCAATAAACTCCGCTTTGCTTGAGGTTGAATCTTATATTGCTTTTCTCTTAAATGTTGTCAAGCATTATGTTGAGTTTTTATCTTCTTTTTCCTTCTTTGAGCTATTTTTTGTCTCCACATAATCTACTTTCTAGCATGAGTCAAAGGTTGAGAAAACTTCTTGTGCTATACTATATGCCATTGTTAACTTGGTTGTATTGGCAGTGGCACCTAGGCCTTTTTTTTTTTGAATTTTAGTATGAATCCTATATTAGCCTTAAACCTTGGTCTATAGTTATTTTTGAAAGCATCTGGTCTAGAAAAACCTTGGTCTATAGTTGGGTATCTCCTATTTGAAGTTGATATCCACTGGTTTCTAGTCCTATTTGGTCTTCTATTTAGGATATTAGTGAATGGCATAAAGTGGAGCATAAACTATCAACCTCTTGAGAGGTTTTATTTGAATTCATTGTTGTTGTAATTTTATAAAATATTGTAGCCCCTAATCCCTTCCCTATTTACTTTAAATGTATGATCATAAATTTATTATTACTATCTATCATGAGTGTTGGGTAATAAGCATGCAAAAAGGACTAATGTGCAAACTTAAACTTAAATGTAAAATTGGAAATGACTGCAATCCAAACGATAAATAAGGAAATAATAAAATAATCAAAGGTAATAAAATACAAAATACACACGGAGGCCAACTGCAAGGTTGGGTGGGCGTTCCAAAAGCGCATACCCAGTTTTCGAGCCCGATCTTTGATGACAGCTTCTAGGAATCTCTGTGAAATCCAGTTGCTGTATAGTGTGTCCCAGCTTTTATCCGGGTGGTGACTCTATCTCCAATTTGGGCCAAAGCTCATTTTGTATTTCTTAGTAGGCCCTGAGCTTACACAGTGTTATAGTCGCCAAACACTTGGGCGCACGACTAACCCCGCCGCCTACAGTGGCGACTCCACTGGGGATAGAGAAACTGATTCATGTGTTTTATAATTTATCATCTCTGATCATTTTCTTATTTCTTTTTCATTTTTGCATTCACTACACTCGTTCATAAAATGCGCACAACAGTCCTGAAGAAACTAGCAATAATCATTGCTTTGCTGCCTCCGTTTCATTCAAACCTGGTGGTGAAGTATTTGGTTATTAACACTCATAACATGTACTTATCCACGTCGCACGAACCCTTGAGTGGGGAGACATAATGGATGTATATAGTTGTAGGTACCGAAGCCTGTTACCCTCGACTCAGCTCATATAATGACTTAGCAACCCTCCTTAGGTTTTTTCCAAATGTGTGTGATTTATGCCATATAGTGATCCTTGAAATAAAGCCCAAGCCCATTAAGGTTGGACTATGTCAAAGTTGGGCCTTTCATGCCCACTTTGGCCTATTGAAGTAGACTTTGATTTTATTTAAAGGGTTGTTATTTGTTCGAATCGTCTTGAGAGTTTTATTGCATACGTCAATTTTATTATCCCCTGTTGATAATTAAAACCTAGCTAACAATCCCAGGATGAGGAACACGCCATTGAACACGCGTGCAGAAGAAATAAGGGGGGAGTTACTATTTAAAGAGTTGTGTTATGTGTTATGTGTAAATAGAACATTTGTTTACTTTTTCCTTTTAGGATTAACAATTGCATATCATGTTTTGCATATCATGCATACACGCCATGCATATTTCTAATCCATGATGATTGCAGATATAGATCTTCATCGGTCTTATGCTTGGGTATGATTTGACACCGGCCGATTGATTAGAACTTCGGAAGAAACAATAATGGCAGAATTTAATGCTGAAGCTTTTAAAGAGCAATTGAAGACAAAAATGGCTAAATAGACTTGAATAATCATGAGAGAGATGATGAGAGAAATGATAGGTCTTGCTAGGTAGAACCAACCAGCACAACACTCACCGCCATTAGATCTAGATGCTGAAAATTCTGGAAGATGGGAAATAGAAGATGATGAAGAGACCCTATTAGCAGAACCTGGGACTTGAAAAAATGTGAATGCAGACACTGCAGAAAAATATGGAGAAGTCTGAATGGGCTAAGAATTTGACAAAGACCATGGCCCAAATGCAGTTGATGATGAAAGAAAAGGGGATAGATGCTCCGATGAACTACATTGACTTGAGTCTGGATGAGAATGATGACCCTTTACCCCAAAAATTTAAATTCCCTGACATGAAGAGTTCACTAGTGTTAAAGACCCCCATATGCATCTCAAACAATATGTCACGCATATAAGGACAAAATGCTTGAACAAAGCACAAATTGTTAAATAATTTCCCCTATCCTTGGAGTGCACGCCGATCAAATGGTATTACGCCTTGGAATCTCACATCCAAGCTGATTGGGAGGGGTTCTGCGCTGTGTTTATCAAGCAGTGCAGTCTTAATATTCAAATGGAAGTATCTTTGAGAGACTTGCAGAACATTAAGAAAAAGTTTAATAAGTCTTTCGCTGATTATTTGATCAGGTGGAGAGCTAAGTTGGCACAGATGAAGCACTAACTAGCTGAGACCGATTAGTTAGTAATAGCGATAGAAGGATGTGTGCTTCCACTCTTCAAAAAGCTAAAGGACTTGGGGATTCAAAACTTTGAAGAACTATATAGATTTGGGGTATAGAAAGAGTCTAACTTAGCATAAGATAAGAAATTCTTCAGTGGAAGATTTGCAGCCAGAGAAGGAAGTGAGTCTAGTAGTAGGATTGGAGCGAGTGGTAATGTGCAGATCAATGCACCCTGAAGGTTTTCTAATTTAGGAAAAACTTTTTCTAGGCTTTTAGGGCCTTTGCCTCAAAGACCACCTTTTCCAAATGCCGACCCAAAATTATACTACAAATATCATCAGACCATAAGGCATGATATTGACTGTTGTGATCACCTAAAGCATGAGATTCATGATTTAATCGATTCAAGAAAAATTACCAACCCTAAAACCAGAAAACCTAACACCTGAAATAACCCTTTACCCAATTACCGTAATGTGCCACCACCAAATCCCCACATTCTCATGATCAATATCAGTTGGACAGAGGAACAAGTCCTTAACTCCTTTGTTAATGCCATACCCACACCCCCAAAACCTAAGACCAAAGACCTGAGTATAAACCAGCAGCCTATGGAACTAAAGGTAAACGTTCTTAATATTTAGAGTTTCGATGATGAGGAAGGAGGGGTGATTGATCTGTGGAAGAATAATAAGAGAAAGAAAGCCCAGTCAGCTAGAAAGGATGAAAAGAAAGAAGTAGAAGCTCGACCTGTGGGGTTAAAGGAAGAGAAAATTGGTTCAAAAGAAGACTTGAAAAAGAAGGGGAAAGTTGATGAGAAGGTCATTAAATCCAAGAGAGATGAGAAGACTCTTACCAACATTTGGGAGCTACTGATGCATTCCAAAGCCCATCGGGAGGCATTGGTTATGGCCCTTTATCATAGGAAAATTCCTTCAACTCATACTCCTAACCAAATGGCGGATTCACTAATGGAGAGCCCTCAGGGGGCAATTGTGTTTACAGATGATGACCTACCTCTGAAAGGCAGAGACCATAGTAAAGCCTTGTTCATAAAGGCCGAAGTGAATGGCAAACTCACTTGTTGTGTGATGGTAGATAACAGATCTGCCATCAATGTGTGCCCTTTAATAATCCTGCTTAAGTTGGGATTGGCAGTGTCCGATCTGAAGCCATCTAAGGTAGTCATCAAGGCCTATGATGACACAAAAAGGCCTATCAAAGGAAACTTTAGGGCATTGGTCAAGACAGGACCCCTTGAGGTCTGGGTCAACTTACATGTTATTGACATCCCTGTCACCTTTGCTGTGTTATTGAGAAGGCTGTGGTTCCATCCCTTGGGAGGATTGCCATCAACTGTGCACCAGAAAATTAAGATTCCATAAAAGGGAAGAGTGGTTAATATAATAGTAGAAATTAAAGCTGCAGTCATTGCTTTAAGGATGAATTGAATCCAAAAATAGCAAGCATGATGAAGAATATGAACTTCATGCTTGGAATGAGACTAGGAAAGAACTAGTAACGACCGCCAGAGTTTATTGAACCGAAGGTCCCCATTTTGAAGTACGGGTTGGGATATCAAAAATCCAAGAGTTCAAAGCCTAAGGTTGAAAAGCGAAAGGCACTATAGAAGAAGTTTGTGGAGGAAGGCACTAATTACCCTTACACCGGCAATCCTAAACCGTTGATGATAGCGGAAAAGTTAGTCCTCGGTTTTGAATTCTTCACTAAACATGTAGGTGGGGCCAAAGAACTTATTGTTAAGGAACTTGTCGTGGAGGAACTGGTGCAAACTCCAGAGCCAGAAAAAGACATCCCTGTGACGGAGTCGAAGGATGCTAAAGATCATGAAGGGGAACGTGGCTTCGAATCCTTTATCTTTAATTATATTATAGATGTCTTCTATGTTGGTCTTGACATTTCTCTTGCAAACATGTTTGATACTGATGATATTTTCTTTTCCAAATTAATGCAATAAGATATGACTTTGCCTATTTGTGTGATGTGTTTCCTAACGGTTATTCTGTTTGTGATGACCACTTTGTAGACGGCGGGGTTTAGCGCGCGCCCAAGTTTATTGCAACCGCGACACTGTTTGAGCTCAGGGCTCTAGGGAACACACTAACCATTGTCACAAAGACATG
>CATIWM010012717.1:0-14642 GCA_949671775.1 Mallotus repandus | reverse complement strand
AATTAAATTCAAATCAAATAAAGGCAATATAAATAAAATAACAAAAAGAAAAGAAAAGAAAAGAAAATAATCAAAGAAAGAGATAAAGAGGATGGATGCAATATTGATTGCTCCTCAGAGTCTTTGTTCACTGTTTGTAAGGAATAGAGTCTACAAATTCAATTCTTGGTCTCAAGCTTACTGCGTCTCTCTTTTTTTAGAAAAAGAACGTAAAAAGAAAACCTCCAGGGAAAAACCCTTTTTTTTTATGTTTCTGCATAAAGTTTCTTTTTTTTTCTTTAGAAAAGTGAGTCTCCTCCTCACGTAAAAACCAGGAGGTTTTTATAAAAAAGGCTAGTCTCCTGTGATTATCAAAATCACAGGAGATAAAATGCAATATTTATCTAAAAAAAAGAGAAGTTGATAATACATTATTATCAACATATTTATCAAATAAAAATCCTTTTTTATTATTTTTCAACCACTGAAAATAGAGAAAATTTCTTTTTCAAAAATTAAAAAAATTGGAAATTAGGAACAGAGGTGGTCAAAATTGTGTAATTCCGATCGGAATTGTGTATTTTTGATTGGAAATATATAATTCCAATCTGAATTATGCATTTCCGTTTGGAAATGTACAATTCCGATCAGAATTGTACATTTGTGACTGGAAATGTGTAAGTTCGATCGGAATTATAGATTTTCAATTAGAAATATATAATTTCGTTCGGTATTTTGTTTTTTATTTTTAATTTTTAATTACAAAATGACCCCCAAAAGAATCAAAGCTTTACAATTACTTCATTAAAAACATTAGAATTAAGTCTTAAGATTCAAAAATCAAAATCTAAAGACCTATTTGTAACAAATTATCATCATTGGATCCTCTATTGCATCCATACTCAAGTCATCCCGAAATTGGGTGCTTACATTCGTTAAGGGTTTAAAAGTCTTTAACCACAAGTCGTTACCCTAATATTAAAAGTTCAAACTCACATTAATTGAAGATTACCACATCTTTTTAAGAAAACTAGATTCAATGAACCATATTCTACTTAAGAATAAGTTTCAAAAACAAAAGTGTTATGCATGATATGCATCCTAATAACTAAATGCAACAAAGGAAATAATAAAATGAAATGCATGATCCCACTCCTTCTATATTAAAAGACATAAGCTAAAACAAAACATAACAAAAACAAACAAAACAAAAATTAAAATGTAAAAGTTTAGGAAAGATCTCCCATTCTTCATTGCAATGGTGGAGGTGAGGAGTTTTTAGAGTTGGCACACTCTATGGGCTTCTTAAGCCTTTTAAAATGGCTAACGTGTGATTGTTAAAATTTTCTACCATGATTTGAAGCTCGTCCATTCTAGCATAAAGCTTTAATTCCAGCATGTCCAAGTAAAGTAGCAGTATTTGTTCCGTAGTTGCTTCATTCTCTAATGCTTTCCTCTTTAACCATGACTCATTGCTACTCCCCTCATCTTAATTTGAAGAGGACTTATTTAGTTGCTTCAATGTGTATTGGTGCAACTAATAGCATTTTCTACTCTCCACATCCTTAAGAGTCCTCCACTCGGTCATAATGTTTGCTTGGATAAGTGCTCTCTCGCTTAAGATATTAGATTTAAAAACTCCCATTTCTTTAGTAGAGAATATAGCATTAAATGCTACAAAGTATCGCCCTAAAGCTATTACAATATGCCCTATAGAAAGAGGTGCCTTCTTTGCCTGCATAACTCGCCAAATAGTTTGGTCAATAAAGTGAGCATTAAAAACTTTGGTGTTAGTATGCATACACCATAACATGAAAAGCTCATTTTTGAAACCCTAGAGCTATCTTATTTCCCAACAATGTCATGTGCCATGAATTTGTGCATTAGCAAGTAAGCATGATCCTTAATTAGACCACTAACCATCATTTCTTTCTCATTGAAGCTACTATCTTTAGTGGGTCTTTTCCAAAATACAAGCATATCAAATTCACTTAGAGGTTGTTTAAATCCCCGAATAGGAAATCCAAAAACATAGGACATAAGTTCATAATCTATATGAAACTTTCTTCTAAAAATTCTATATAAAACATACATGTGTCATCATTCAAAAATTTAAAAGTGGTGTAGAATTCAAGTGTAAGCTTATACAAAGTGTCATGTTTCATTTTGAAGAACTTAGTCCTACCTAATTGACCACTCAAAATCACCATAGCTTCATCAACTCCTATGTCATAAAACATCGCCATCAAAGAATTTAGATAAAATGAATTTTTGCTTAACAAGAGTATGGAATTTCTTACCCTTCTCGTGAGAGCGAATAGAGAAAGGAGCACTATATTCTTTAGTGGGTTAACTCACCTCGCCACCCTTTTTCATGATTGCCTTACCTTTCTCTCGCCTTGCTTTATCAACCTTTTCTTGTGGCATCTTAAAGCAAAATAAGAGTTGAATGTTAATTAGCAAAAAGTGAATTGAGAAAAACACATGCTTACATATATATAGAGAAACCAATCCCTAAACATTAAGGAAAGAAAAGAAAAAGAAAACCTAGAATTTTACTCCTTAATTTAGCAAGAAAGAATAATTTTAAATTTTAAAAAAGGAAAGAAAAATAAAATCCTAGTCCTTCATAAATATTGACTTACTAAATTCCAGAATAAAAACTAATTCAAAAAGGAAAATATAAAATAAGAATTAAAAAGGTAATTCAAATTCAAATCCTACAAGAGAAAGGAAATAAAAGAAAATTGAAACAGATTCAAAATAAAAATGAAATTCAAAGGAAAATTAAAACTTTCTAAAAGATAAATTCCTCCCCCATACTTAATTTAAACATTGTCCTTAATGTTGGCAACCATGCACTTGAAATAATTCAGAAATGCTGAATTTTATAGGTGTTGCATAGCTGTGCACTTAGGTTGTGTGCTGAGGTCTGTACAAGCGCAAGGTTGTGCACCTATATGTGCACGCCCATACCTACGCTAATGTTTTCACAGAGTCATAAGTGAATGGATGTGCACTTAGAATGCACAACCGTACATATCTGGAGAGTGCAACTCTACAGAATACACAAAAGCCATAACTTGGCTACAACTTGCAAGTTTATTGTTCTAAAACAATACAAATATATATTGAAACTTGCATACATCACATTTAGCACAAATGCACACCATTTCATTGCATTAAATAATAAAAAAATAAGTTCCATACATTAAAATTAAAATTTAATAATTGTTCATACCAATAAACCAAATTCAACATAATTCAAATGTACTAACATCCAAACACTAAAAATCAACAAAAACATTAAAAACAACTTGAGGAACAAATCACTCTTGTGGTGGGGCATCATCAGGTTGCTCATGTTGCGGTGGTTAAAGGGATGGAGTCATAAAGCCCTGATGCATAAAAAATGCCCGCATGTCTTAAAGCCTTAAGTTCACACTTCGAGTGAGCTCCTCTACATTAGCATCTAAAGCTCCCATTTAGAGCTCCAAATTGTCCATCCGCACAAGCATATCATCAACTTCCTCCTCTTCTTCCTTTTGCTCAATTGGATGGGCTTGTTGTTGAGGTTGTTATTCACCAAGGAGTGGAGTGAGCCTAAACCCTTGAAGGGAGCTCTTAACAATTCCTATTGCATGCATTATCACAATGTCAACAATCTCTCTCCCCTTAACTCTCTGGAAAGGCATGTCTTCTATGTCAAAACCCACATAAAGTACAAATGCTATAACTAAATCCCCAATCTTGAATGTTGCATTGTATTTTTGAGCAACATCTTTGATTTTCAAAGCAATGGCATGACAAAGGTCAATCTTTCTATTGTGCACCATATAATAGAGGACTTGTAATTCAATGTTTGGAATGACAAATATGCCTCTCTTCTCCCAAAAATTTTTTGTGCTATGACACAATGCATATACCTTAATGCATGTGAATGCATTTTGGACTCTCTATATGTCCTAGCCTCATAAATTGGATGCCTATCACTCATTAACTTCCTTGAAAACTCATCTTTCTCAAAAATAACATTAGCCTCATGACCATGGGGAAATTCAAACACATCATTCAATTTAAACAACTCAGATTTAAAATCCCTATTCCTAAGCCTAAATGTAATGAACCTTGCCCTTTCATCAAATGCATTGGATGACAAAAATTCACATGTAGGCCTAAAATATGTAGGATGTGCTCTAAGCACATATTGCTCCTGCCTAACTCTTTTGAAAAGAAAAGATACTTTGTCAATCAAACCAACATTTATTAATGCATGCCTATTCAAGTATAGTTTGGGTTGAATCTTCCTACGAACAATATCTTCATATTTCTTATGTTGAAGCTCACTAGCAAAAAAAATATTTTGAGGAAATTTCATTACTTTTTGTTCTTCTCCTCCTCCTCTCAGATTCTTTGAACTTCCTCCAACTCTAGAATGTTTAGGAGGAGGATTTATTTGCTTTGATGCATAAGACTTGGTTCTTACCATTGTTGATGATGAAATGGATGAGAAAATGAGAAAACTTCAAGAGAGGAATGTAAAAAAAGGGTTTGAAGTGTGTAAGGAAGATGAAAAGTTGAGAGATTTTATTGTTTTTGGAAGAAAATAAAGAATGGGAATGATTTAGGAGTGATTTATGATGGTTTTAGAAGAGGGAATTGAAGAGTTACCTTATTTGTAACTGAAAAGGTGCAATTTTAATTGTGCAAAATCACAGTGCGCGACTATACACTTACAGGTGCATGGCTGTGTATTTGCACTTAAACATGAAAGATTAGGTAATTCATAAATGTGCACTCATGTGTGCATGATTTGTAGTGCATTTGGGCATGATAAAGTAGGTAATGCACAGTTATACAATCCCAATGCACAGTTGTACACTCCCAATGCACCCCCATACCTAGAAGCATGTTTTTCAGGTGGAGCAAGAGCGCGGCTGTGCACTTCCAATTGCATGATTGTGCACTTTTCAAATTTCATAGCTCGTTTAAAGGTCCCTTTTTTATGCATGGTCATGCATTTTCTAATGCACAGCTGTGCACCAATATTTTGCTCCACAATGCACTCAATTATATAACATTTGGCACATCCTATATTTTATAATCATTCTCAATCAAAATCATACTCAATATATGCTCAACTTTCCAATATCGCATGAAATAATAAACATGTAGCATATAATAACATTTTTCATTGTAGAACAAAATAAGAATGAAAGAGAATTTAAAGCTTACTGCCTTGAATGTATATAATTATCTAAATTGTTCTTCCCATCTCCAAATCTTTCTTGCTTCCAATGCAATTACTTACCTAGAATTGCTTAGCATAGGGGAAGTTAAGAAAAGAAGAAGAACTAAATAAAATGAAAATTAACAACATAAAAATTAAAAATTAAATTATACTCTAGACTTGGTTGAGCTTCCAAACAGTGCTTATTTAAGAGGTTATAAGCTTCACCTTTTTTTGTTTCACTTCACAGAATTGTTCAAGTAGGAAACATCATGAAATTCATTACCCTTGCCTCCATAGTACTTCTTTAGTCTTTGACCATTGACCTTCAGACTTTCCCCTTTTTAGTAGTTACCTCAACTATTCCATACGGATACACCTTTGTTATAATGAAAGGTCATAACAATCTTTACTTTAACTTTCCCGAAAAAGTCTCAGCTTTGAGTTGAAGAACAACACTCAATCACCACTATGGAATTCTTTTTGCCTTGAGTTTGCATTATGGCACCTCTTTATCTTCTTCTTATATAGTTTAGAGTTTTCATAGGTATCTTGCCTTATTTCATCTAACTCTTTCAACTGTAGCATCCTTTTATCAGTTACTTCCTTTAGATCATAATTCAGTACTTTCACTGCCCAATATGCTTTATATTCTTTTTCCAGTTGAAGGTGACAAGCTTTTTCGTAGACCAACCTAAAAGGTGACATACCTATTGGTGTCTTATAAGCTGTCCTATAAGCCCATAAAGCATTATCAAGTTTTCTAGCCCATTCTCTCCTAGATTTACCCATAATTCTCTCTAAAATCTTCTTTAACTCTCTGTTACTAACTTCCATTTGTCAACTAGTTTGACGATGATAAGGTGTGGCTACCCTATATCTAACTCCATACCTAGATAACAACATCTCCATGTTCATATTGCAAAAATGAGTCCTTCCATAACTAATTATAACCCTTGGCATCCCAAAACGAGCAAACAGTTTCTTAAGAAACTTGTATATAGTTTTGGCATCATTGTTAATACATGCTTGAGCTTCCATCCACTTAGATACATAATCAACATACATAAGGATGTATTGGTTACCTTCTGATGATGGAAAAGGTCCCATGAAATCAATACCCCAAACATCAAATATTTCAACTTCTAGAATACCTGTTTGAAGCATTTCATCCTTCTTTAATATGTTCCCACTACATTGATAAGAATCATAGGATCGTACAAAGTCCCTTACATCTTTGAAGATGGATGGCTAGTAAAAACCACTTTCAAGCACTCTAGACGCGGTCCTCTGAGGTCCATAATGTCCCCTACCTGCTAAACCATGACAATGATGAAGACTTGATTACATCTCTTCATTAGGCACACATATCCTGATAATTCCATCCCTATATATCTTCCAAAGAAAAGGATCATCCCATATACCCCCTAGAATCATGAATCAGTTTTTCTTTTTTTTTGACTAAAAAATTATGGGGGGTAGTTCACCACTAGTAATGAAATTAGTAATGTCTGCAAACCATGTGTATCAATAAAATGAAGAGTAAAAAGTAACTCATATGGAAATGTATCTCCAATTTCCTCTTCTACTGCCTTTTTACTCTCCTTTGATTCTAGTCTTGAGAGATGGTCTGCTAATATATTTTTTTGACCCTTTCTTGTCTCGTATTTCAAAATTAAACTCTTGCAACAAAAGCACTCATCTTATCAACCTGGGCTTTGAATCTTTCTTTATGAGCAAATATTTTAAAGTAGCATGATCTGTAAAAACCAACACTTTTGAACTAAGTAAATAAGATCTAAATTCATCGAAAGCAAAAATTATTGTAACATCTATTTTTTAGTTGTGGCATAATTTATTTGAGCATCAGATAATGTTCTGCTTGCATAGTAGATCATATGAAATTTTTTTATCTTTTCTTTGTTCTAACACTGCTCTATTGGCATGATTACTAGCGTCACAAATGAGCTCAAATGGCAAACTCCAATATGGTGCTACAATAACTGGTGCTGAAATAAGTGCATCCTTTAACCTATCAAAAGAAATTTTACAATCATCAGTGAAAATCAAAAGTGCATCTTTTTCAAGTAATTGACAAAGAGGTTTAGTGATTTTTGAAAAATCCTTTATAAAGAATCTATAGAATCTTACATGTCCTAAGAAACTTCTGATTCTCTTCACATTTGTTAGGTATTGTAGGTTCTCAATAATATCTATGATTCCCTTCACATTGGTTGGGTATTGCAGCTTTGTCAACCTCTATCTTTTTGCTTAAAATCTTGTGTCCAAGCATAATACCTTGCTCAATAATAAAGTGACACTTCTTCCAATTCAAAACTGAATTGGTTTCTTCACATTTGGCAAGCACTCTATTAAGATTTGTTAAAAAATTCTTAAAGGAATTTCCATATACAGAAAATCATCCATAAATACTTCCATGATTTCCTTAATCAAATCTGCAAAAATAGCCGTCATACATCTTTGAAATGTTGCAGGTGCATTACATAAACTAAAAGGCATTATCCTGTAAGCAAATGTACCATAAGGACAAGTAAAGGTGGTATTTTCTTAGTCCTCTAGAGCTATAGCTATTTGGTTGTAACCTCAATAACCATATAGAAAATAGTAAAATGAACGGCCTGGAATCCTCTCTAGCATTTGATCAATAAACGGAAGTGGATAATGATATTTTCTAGTGGCTGCATTCAATTTCCTATAATCTATGCAAACTCTCCAACCAATAATAACTCTAGTAGGAATTAAGTCTACCCCTCATTCTCTACTATTGTCATGCCCCCTTTCTTTGGCATATATTGAATGGGACTAACCCATGAACTGTCTGAAATGAGATATATAATTCCTACATCTAGCAACTTAAACACTTCTTACCTAATTGCTTCTTATACATTTGGGCTTAACCTCTTATGCCTCTCAATAGTAGTTTTATTCTAATCCTCCATAAGTATCTTGTGCATATAATATGAAGGACTTATACCCTTAATGTCTAAAATTTGCCATCCCAAGGCTTGCACTCTCTTTCTTAATAACTGCACTAATGCACTTTTATGTTCTTCACTAAGTTTAGATGAAATGATAACAACTAAAGTTTGATTTTCACCTAAATAAGTGTATCTCAAATAAGATGGTAGTGGTTTCAATTCTAATTGAGGTGGTCTCTCAATGGAAGGACGAATAGGTTTTGTATTTAAAGGTAGTTCATTTTTACTCATTTGAGAAGAGAGCTTAAAAGACTCTTTCTCTAAAGTTTATACCTGCAAAAACTTCTCTAATTCCTCTAAATCATAAGATTTTGCCAACCTCCCTCGTTGGACTTCATTTACACTATCATCAACCACATAAATGCACATGCAATTATCAAGTTTAGGTGGGTGTTTTATACCTTGATAAACATCAAGCTTATAACTTTCCTCACCCACTCTTAATGTAGAAGTACCTTTAAAGACATCAATGATTGCTTTAGCGGTGTACATGAAAGGCATACCCAAGATTAGTGGTACCTCTTCATCTTCCTCAAAATCAAGTAAAAAAAAATCAACTAGGAAAATGAACTTCCCTGCTTTTATCAAGACATTATCCACTATTCTTTTAGGCTTCTTGATTGTCTTGTCTATAAGCTACAAGCATATGTTAGTAGCTCTTGCTTCACCTAAGCTAAGTATCCTATAAACAAACAAATGCATTAAATTAATAGAAGCACCTAAATCACAAAGTGCCTTTTAAAAATTTAAATTGACAATAGAGCAAGGTATAGTAAGACTCCCCATATGTTTTCTCTTTAAAGGAAGCTTGCTTGAAATGATAGCACTATACTCCTTACTAAGAGTATTGGTTTCAAACTCTTGCAATTTCTTTTTGCTGGAAATAAGCTCCTTTAAAAATTTGGCATATTTAGGCATTTGAGCTATTACTTCAACCAAAGGTATATTAATATACAACTTTCTGAATATCTCTAAGAATTTTGCAAACTACTAATCATGCTCTTATTTTTTAAGCATCTGAGGAAATGGAACTAGTGGCTTATATGGCTTAAGTGGTGGTGGTGGACATTCTTTCTTTTTATTATCATTATGTTCTGCATTTTTCTCTTTAACCTGTGCTTTAACATATTCTGTTTCTTTTTCTACTTCCTTCTCCTCTTCATTAGTAGGTGTACATGCACTTTTCTTAGGTGGCTACAACTTTGCACCACTCCTCAAAGTGATAGCTTTAAATTACTTTTTAGGATTCTTTTCAATGTTACTAGGTAGTGCCCCTTGATTCCTTAAAGATAGAGAGTTAGCTAACTGTCCCACTTGCACTTCCAAATTATGAATCAAAGAAGAATGGTTTTTGAACATCAATTGAGTATCCTGATGCAGCTGTCCAAACCACTCTTCCAATCTCTTAGGAGCTTCATCCAGCTGATTCATTTTAGTTAGCATCATGTCCATGAACTTGTCCATTTAACCCTCTAGAAAAGCTATTGCTAAAGAAGCAAAAGCTTTTTCTTGTTTGAATTGAGATTCCCCTTAATGCTGTTGACCTTTATTTCCTATAAAATAAGGTGGTCCTTGAGATCTCCATTGATTATTGCCTTGATTGCTCCACAAAAAAATCTGTGGTTCCTTCAACTAGGACTATAGGTATTTCCCATCACAGGATTTTGCTATTATCCCTTGTTGAAATTACCCATATAATTCATTTTCTCCATAGATAAATCTTGCATTTGTTGACATTTTATGGTAGGATGTCCACCATGGCAAAACTTACAAGATGAAATAAGTGTAGATATAATAGCATTAAGATCCATCTTGTCTGTTCTCTTTGTCAAATCATCCAATTTAACATTTATCATAGTCTTTCCATCCACATCCATTGCTCCCCTTTTTCTTAGGATAGCTCTTTTATCAGACCACAAGCTCTGAGTATTAGCCATTTCTTCAAAAAGATGTAAAGCATCTTCTATTGTCTTGGACATAATAGTTCCTCCTGCTGCAGTATCAATATTGACTCTGACTGTTGGATTTACACCCTTGTAAAAAGATTAAGCTAAGTCCTAAGTAGGTATCAAATGTGTAGGACACTGTCTCTGTAAATCTTTGAATCTATCCCAACATTCGTAGAAGCTTTTATCCTTTCTCTGATAAAAATAATTAATCTCATTTATGATCTTCAGCACTTTGGCAGGTGGAAAATATTTATTTAAAAATGCTATATACATCTCCTGCCATGTGTTGATAGAATTAGATGGCGAGCTGGTATACCAACTTTTTACTCTATCAGCAAGTGAAAAAGGAAACATTATTAATCAGATAGCATCTAGTTGCACTCCATTCATTCTGAAAGTAGAGCAGCATTCCAAGAATCCGGTCATATAACTAATAAGATCTTCATGATGTAAACCATTAAATTGAGAATTCTATATATAACTAATAATATATATATATTTAACTAATAATATATATATATATATATATATTTAATGATAAGGAGTTTAACCTATTAAGTCTATACTTAAGCTGGGTCTAAAAACCTTAACTACTAATTTAGCTACTCATAGAAATAGTAGAAAGAAAAGAAGAATAAAATGAATTAAAATTGACAAGAATCAGCATTATGTAATATTAAATGAAATACAAGAATAATTAGAAGGAAAACCCCTTTTTATTCCTCTTGAATATGCTTGCAAATTATTCTCCAATTATTAATTCTTGATAAAAAAATAAATAATGGAAATTAAAACTTGAAAACAAAATCGTTCTTATTGAATTATCAAAGTAAGGTGCTTTGAATAATCCACAGCCAACCCCCATTTTTAGAGGCTAATAAGGACTATTTGTAATTGTCCCCTAAAAACTCCAAAAATTCTTTTCTAAAATGAATTTCTACCGAAGTGCACAACTGTGCATCTCTAAAGCTCCAAAAATTCATCGAGTTAGGTATTCCAGTGTACCACTTGGTGCATGGCTGTGCACCTCATTATGCATGGTTGTGCACTTCTTGATGCACGACTGTGCATAAGCTTTTCATATGAAGTGAAATGTTTAGGCTCAGGTATAGCACAACCTTGTGCATGGCTGTGCATGCCTCTTCATCTTCATTTCACGGAGATTTTGAGTTTTTCTCTTCAAGTTCCAGCATGGATTCCACTTGCATTGATCCAAACTTGGGCACACCTAACCAATTAACACCAAGATACAAAAAGTAAACCAAAAACAAAAAAATCAACAAAAGTTATAAAATCCTCTAAAAATCTAAATCCTATAGAATTTAAGTAATGATGCCAATATTCAAGACTAAAATAGACACTTTAACACATAAAAACCCAACTAATTAGTGTTCAAAATCCACTATTTTTCACACTTATCAAAGCTCACTAATAAAAGCAATATTTTGAGGAAATTTCATTACCACTTGCTCTTTTTCTTCTCCTCTTAGATTCCTTGAACTTCCTCCAAGTCTAGAACATTTATGAGGAGGATCTATTTGTTTTGGTGCATAAGACTTAGTTCTTACCATTGTTGATGATGGAATTGATGAGAAAATGATAGAACTTGAGACGAGAAATGTAAAACTAGGGTTTGAAGTGTGTAAGGAAGATGAAAAATTAAAAGATTTGGTTGTTTTGGGAAGAAAATAAAGAATGGGAATGATTTAGGAGTGACTTATGGCAATTTTAGAAGAGGGAATTGAGGAGTTTCCTTGTTTATTACTGAAAAGGTGCAATTTTTATTGTGCAGAATTGCAATGCACGACTGTGCACTTGCACTTGAGCACAAAGGATTAGGTTATGCATGGTTGTGCACTGTGTTTGGGCCCGATAAAGTAGGTAATGCATGGCTATGAACTCTTTTATGCTTAGGCATACCTGGAAGCATATTTTTTAGGCCTGGGAGTGAACCTAGAAGCATATTTTTGAGGTGGAGCAAGTGCACAGTTATGCACTTATCAAATTTTATAGCCCTCTTAAAGGTCCTTTTTGGTACATGGCCGTGCATTTTCTTATGCATGGCTGTGCACCAATATTTTTCTCCATAATGCACTCAATCATATAACATTTAGCACATCCCACATTTTATAACCATCCTCATTCCAAATCATACTCAATATATGCTCAACTTTTGAATGTCACATGAAATAACAAACATGTGGCATATAATCACATCCTTCACTTCAGAATAAAAGTAAGAATGAAAGAGAATTTAAGGCATATTGCCCTGAACATTTATAATTATCTAAATTATTCTTCCCTTCTCCAAATCTTTTTTGTTCCAATGCAATTGCTTACTTGGAGTTTCTTAGCATAAGGGAGGTTAACAAAAAAAACATGAACTAAATAAGATGAAAATTAACAATATAAAAATTAAACTTAAAAGAAAGGAAATTATACTTTACACTTGGTTGAGCTCCCAAGAAGCACTTTTTTAAAGGTCATAAGTTTGACCTTTTCTTGTTTCACTTCATAGAATTGTTTAAGTAGGCAACATGGTGAAATTCATCACCCTTGCCTCCATAGTACTTCTTTAGTCTTTGATTATTGACCTTTAAACTTTTACCTTTTCCTGTGATTACCTCAACTGCTCCATATGGATATATAACTTTGTTATGGTGAAAGGTCTTGATTATCTTGACTTTAACTTCCCTTAAAAAGGTCTCAATTTCGAGTTGAAGAGCAATACTTGATCACCACTTTGGAATTTTTTTCACCTTATATTTACATCATGCCACCTATTTATCTTCTCCTTTTACAGTTTAGAGTTCTTATATACATCTTGCCTAATTTCATCTAACTCATTCAATTACCACATCCTTTTATCAATTGCTTCCTTTATATCATAATTCAGTACTTTCACTGCCTAGTATGCTTTGTGTTGTATTTCCACTGGAAGGTGACAAGCTTTTTCGTACACCAACATAAAAGGTGACATACATATTAGTGTCTTATAAGCTATCCTATAAGCCCATAAAGCATCATCAAGCTCCTTTGCCCATTCTCTCCTAGATTTACCCACAGTTCTTTCCAAAATTTTCTTCAACTCCTTGTTACTAACTTCCACTTTTCCACTAGTTTAAGATGATAAGGTGTAGCTACCCTATGTCTAACTCTATACCTGACTAACAACATCTCCATCTTCTTATTGCAAAAATGAGTTCCTTTGTCACTAATTATAACCCTTGGCATCCCAAATCGAGCAAATAGTTTCTTAGGAAACTTGTACACAGTTTTAGCATCATTATTGATACATGTTTGAGCTTCCACCCAGTTAAACACATAATCGACACACACAAGGATGTAGTTGTTACCTTCTGATGATGGAAAAGGTCACATGAAATCAATACCCCAAACATTAAATTCTTCAACTTCTAGAATTCTTATTTGAAGCATTTCATCCTTCTTTGATACGTTCCCATTATGTTAAAAAGATTCACAAGATCGCACAAAGTCCCTTGCATCTCTAAAGATGGATGGCCAGTAAAAACCACTTTCTAACACTTTAGATGCAGTCCTCTGAGGTCCATAATGTCCCCCATATGTTAAACCATGACAATGATGAAGAATTGACTGCATCTCTCCATTAGGCACACATCTTTTGATAATTCCATCCTTGCACATCTTCCAAAGAAAATGATCATCCCTTATATACCCCATATAATCATGAATCAGTTTCTTCTTTTGCTGACCAGAAAATTCTGAGGGTAGTTCACCACTAGTAAGAAAATTAGCAATGTTTGAAAACCATGGTGTATCAATAAAATGAAGAGTAAAGAGTAACTCATCTAGAAATACATCTCTAATTTCCTCTTCTGCTGCCTTCTTACTCTCCTCTGATTCCAGTCTTGAGAGATGGTATGCTATAACATTTTTTGACCCTTTCTTGTCTCGTATTTCATTATCAAACTCTTGCAACAAAAGTACCCATTTTATTAACCTAGGCTTTAAAACTTTCTTTGTAAGTGAATAATTTAGAGCAACATGATCTGTAAAAACCAACACTTTTGAACTAAGTAAATAAGATATAAATTTATCAAAAGCAAAAGTCACTACTAATATCTCTTTTTCAGTTATTGCATAATTTATTTGAGCGTCTGATAATGTTCTGCTTGTATAGTAGATCATATGGAGTTTTTTATCTTTTGCTTGTATAGATCATATGAAGTTTTTTTATCTTTTCTCTGTCCTAACACTGCTCCAATGATATGATCACTAGCATCACATATGAGCTCAAATGGAAAACTCCAATTGTTAAGAACCCCCAAGGAATAGAACCATAAACTCTAATATATATGAACATGTGAATTACTAACCTGGAAACCCAAGAACAATTGAATTTCAAACGCCCAAGAATCGCTTAGATCAGATTGCAAAAAAGGTTGATCAAGATTAGAACCTAAAGAAAACTAAGTTCTTTAAACCCTAACCCTTAACACGCCA
>CATIWM010012712.1:0-15066 GCA_949671775.1 Mallotus repandus | reverse complement strand
GTGGTCGCAATCCATTCCATAATCTACTCTTCCTTGTTTCCTGCAAACCTACTTGTCATCTCAATCCACCAGCTTTGGAAATTGTTTAAACTCTCCTCTAGGGGTCTATCAGACAGAGGACTACCAAACCATACAAGTTTTGCCTTTGGGCAAAGAAGGATAGCATGTTCTATATTTTCTTCTGCCTGTTTACAAATTTGGCATAAAGCCTCCATATGACAGCCTCTTTTGGCCAATTGAACTCTTGTTGGAAGAGAGTTCCTTGCACACCTCTAGATGAAAAATTTCAACTTTGCAGGGACCTCTAGAGCCCAAATTGATTTCCATAGTCTTGAACTATTAGCAGGAGGAAATCCATTATTACTATCATTTTCTTTAGAATTTTTGGCTTCTTTTAGCAAATGGTACCTAGTCTTCACTGTGTACACTCCCTTCTTCTCAAAATGCCATACGATTTGGTTTGCTCCTCCTTGTCTAGCTATTGAAATTTTTTTATGGCTTTAATTTTATGATTTGCGAAAAGTTGCTGCAAAACTCTTTAATCCCATATGTTCCTTCTTGTATCTATGAGATCCTTCACCCAAATTATAGAGTTTTGTTACGGTGCCTGGGATTCAATTTTGAACTGATCTAACCCAGGAACCCACCTATCTTTGCAGATGTTAATTCTTGTTCCAGATGAGGTGTTCCATCTACATCCTTTCTTGAGCAAATCCCTAGCCAAAAAGGCATGTTACCCCTTTTGCTGATAGAAAATATGTTGTGGGGAAATAGATACTCTTGAAGAGGTGAGCTGCGAAAGAGTTCAGGGTTTTTAAAATAGTCCATTGCCTGTTACCCCTTTTTGCCAATAGAAAATCTGTTGTGGAAAATAGATACTCTTGAGGAGGCGAGCTGCTAAAGAGTTCGGGGTTTTTAGAATATTCTATCCTTGCTTTGCCAATAGAGCTGTATTGAAGAACTCTAAATTCCTGAAGCCTAATCCACCGTCACTCTTGCTTTTCGTTAGAGTGTTCCAAGCAATCCAATTTATTTTCCTCCTTCCTAGCTCCTAGCTCTACCATAAATCCCTCACCATCCACTCTAATCTCCTTATGACAGCTAGAGGAATTTTAAATATCGACATGATATATGACGGGGTGGCCTGGATTACTGATTTTATTAGTACGTCTCTACCCGCTTGAGGTAAGAACTTAGTCTGCCATCTTTGAACTTTTTGTTGCACCCTTTCATAGATATAATTATAGAGATGCACCTTTGATCGTCCCCACTCAGTTGGGACCCTAAGGTATCTCGTAAGACTTTTTGATTCTTCAATATCTAGCAGCTTGGATATTTTCTCTCTCAGCCAAAATGGCGTGTTTGGATTAAATAAGATGCCAGACTTTTGGTTGTTCACCTTTTGGCCCATAGCTGAGCGGTAAAGGTCTAGTAATTGCTGAAATTTTTTTTCTTCCAATTCACTTACACTACTAAAGAGGATTTTGTCATCAGCAAATTGGATATGCGTAATAGCCTCACAACCCCTTTTATTTCTGAGCCCTTTAAGGCCACCCCTTCTCCTCTCACTCATCAAAAGTCTTAACAACACATCCAAGATGAAAATGAACAAGTATGGTGATAGGGGATCCCCCTGCCGTAATCCCCGAGTTGGTTTGAAAAAAGCCGATTCAGCTCCATTAACCACCACAAAGAAACTCACCGATGAAATGCATTCCGATACCAGCTCTACCCATCTTGCATCAAAACCCATTCTCATCAAACATCATTGTAAAAAATCTGAATCCACTCTGTCATACGCTTTCTCAATGTCCAATTTCATAGCCATGCTACTAGTTTTACCTTCTTTATGTTCTTTATGCAATGCAAAGCTTCATGGGTCACAATGACATTGTCTTGGATACTTCTCTTTGGGATAAAAGTTGACAGATATAAGGATATAAGCTCGTTAAGCCAAGGCCGAAGATGATCCATTACAACCTTAAATAGAATTTTGAATAAGAAATTACAGCAGCTGACTGGCCTAAATTCCTTTAAAGTCTCTGGATTCTTTACTTTAAGGACCAAGGCAATCAGAGTTTTGTTGCTGCTTGGCTCTATCTTCCTATTCCTATAAACATTCCTCACCTAATCCAATACATTATTTTTAATTACAGACCAATAAATTTGATAAAATGCACCTAAAAAACCATCAGGACTCGGTGCTTTCAGTTTCCCCAACCCAAAGACCGTTGCCCTTACTTCTTCTTCAGTGATATTTGTGAGGAGGTATTGATTCATCTCTCTTGTGACAATATTGGGAATGTTATCCAATATTATAGGATGAACGGGCTTTTGTTCCGCTCTGTATAGGTTCTGGAAAAGCCTTTGAATCTCCAATTAAACCTAACTCTCTGTAGTAAGCCAACCACCATCACTCCTTTTTATTTTCCCTAGTTTGCTCCATTGTCTTCTTTGAATAGTTAACAAATGGAAAAATCTTGTGTTGCGGTCCCCTTCTTTCAGCCAATCAATATGTGCCCTTTGTTGCCAATGTAACTCTTCCTTTTGCCAAAGATAATTGATTTTCTTCTTTATCCTTAGCTCTTTTTCCCTTGTTTCTCTATTAGATGAGCCTTCAATAAGTGAGTTCAACTTTCCTTTAAAGAGATTTATCTTGAGTCTTGGGTCCCTAAAATTTCCTTTATTCCAGTTTTGCAGAGCAATGAAACACCGATTGAGTCTTCTTTCACTGACGCACATGTATTTCTCCACTCTCTTTCTATGATCTGCGCACTCTCCGCTTCAACTAGTTGTCTATTGTATCATGTGTATCTTGACCCTTTAAAGGGGATCTACATAAGTTCACAGTAGTCTTTTAGATCTGCAACGCGCTCTGCTTGAGACCAATTGAAGTTACTTTCATTGTATTTATCTGCTTGGTCTTTGTAGGCATTGAAGTCTCCTACTAGCATCCATGAAAGGTGATTTTCATCTGCAATTTCATTGATATTTTTGAAACCCCGATTCTTATGTTTTTTTGGTGCACCGTAGACATCGGTAAATTGCCAAGGCTTATCCCCTTTTATTTCTGCGCCAATGAAATTTTTGATAGCCTGTAGATTTGTATATCACACTCGTTCCTCCACCAAAGGGCTAAACCGCTCGATTTTCCCTATGGCTCAACATATGCTCCATTGTCGAAACCATAGCTCTTTCTCATATACTCCATCTTCAGTTGTTACTACTTTATTTCCATGAGAAAACCCATTGAAGGTTTGTGTTTGAGGATTAGTTCCTTCAGATCTTTCCATGTAAACATGCTTCCTAAACCTTAACAGTTCTAAGTAACAACACTCAAACTTGTACTCATCACAACTCAAGAAAATTGGTGACCAGTCATTATAGATCTACTCTCTAGAAGCTACAACGGCACTAAAGAGAGTTAGCTCCACTTTCTTTTATTTATTCAATTATAATTATTACCATATATATTAAAAATATACATATGTACTCTTAATAAAAATAATAAAATAAAATTATTACAATAACTTTTTAAATTCTCATTTTTATATATAATTGAATTGTAATTTTAATTTATTAAAATTATTTAATTAATTATTTTAAAATGTGTATATTATTTATAGTACACAACTAGTTATTGTAAATTTTAACAACTATATCCATTATTCCTATCTGTCAATTAAAGAAATCTCTTGCTAATCAACTATTTAATCTTTACATTTTGGTCCTTAAACTTTTAAATGTATATATAATTTTCACAGTTTAGAACTTAATTAATTTTATCGTTAGTATTTAAAAAAAAAAACTTAAATTTTAAAGTAATAAATTATATTGAAATTATAACATTTATTTATTAACAAATTTTTTTAAGAACTTAATTATTAAAATTAAAAAATCTATAAAATCTCTAGTGCTAGTATTTCATTATTTTAAATATGCACTTATTCTTTTGGATAGATTCACAACTAGTTATTGTAAATTTTAACAACTATATACGTTATTCCTATATGTCAATTAAGGAAATTTCTTGATAATCAACTATTTGATTTTTACATTTTGGTGCTTAAACTTTTTAGAGTGCATATAATTTTGACAATTTAAAACTTAATTAATTTTATTGTTAGTATTTTAAAAAAGACTTAAATTTTAAAGCAATAAATTATATTGAAATTAAAATATTTATTTATTAACAAATTTTTTTAAGAACTTAATTATTAAAATTAAAAAATAAATAAAATCTCTAGTGCTATTATTTCGTTATTTAAATATGCACTTGTTTTTTTGGGACGAATTCACAATTACTTATTGTAAATTTTAACATTTCCGTTATTTCTATCTGTCAATTATAGAAATTTCTAGGTAATCAACTATTTAATTTTTATATTTTGATCCTTAAATTTTAAAATGTATATATAATTTTGACAGTCTAGAACTTAATTAATTTTATTGTTAGTATTTAAAAAAGACTTAAATTTTAAAGCAATAAATTATATTGAAATTAAAATATTTATTTATTAGCAAATTTTTTTAAGAACTTAATTATTAAAATTAAAAAATAAATAATCTCTAGTGCTATTAATTCGTTATTTAGATTTGCACCTTTTTTTGGGTGGATTCACAACTAGTTATTGTAAATTTTAACATCTATGTTATTTCCATCTATCAACTAAAGAAATTTCTTGGTAATCAACTATTTTTTTTTTTACATTTTGGTCCTTAAACTTTAAAATGTATATATAATTTTGATAGTTTAGAACTTAATTAATTTTATTGTTAGTATTTTAAAAAAAGACTTAAATTTTAGAGCAATAAATTACATTGAAATTAAAATATTTATTTATTAACAATTTTTTTTAAGAACTTAACTATTAAAATGAAAAAATCTATAAAATCTCTAGTGCTATTATTTCGTTATTAAAATATGCACTTGTTTTTTTGGGTGGATTCACAACTAGCTATTGTAAATTTTAACAACTATATACGTTATTCCTATATGTCAATTAAAGAAATTTCTTGGTAATCAACTATTTTATTTTTACATTGTGGTCCTTAACAGTTTAATTCTTAATTAATTTTATTGTTAGTATTTCAAAAAAGACTTAAATGTTAAAGCAATAAATTATATTGAAATTAAAATATTTATTTATTAACAAAATTTTTTTAAGAACTTAATTATTAAAATTAAAAAATAAATAAAATCTCTAGTGCTATTATTTCGTTATTTAGATATGCACTTGTTTTTTGGGTGGATTCACAACTAGTTATTGTAAATATTAACATCTCCGTTATTTCTATCTGTCAATTAAAGAAATTTCTTGGTAATCAACTATTTAATTTTCACATTTTGGTCCTTAAACTTTAAAATGTATATATAATTTTGATTGTCTAGAACTTAATTAATTTTATTGTTAGTATTTTAAAAAAGACTTAAATTTTAGAGCAATATATTATTTTGAAATTAAAATATTTATTTATTACCAAAATTTTTTTAAGAACTTAATTATTAAAATTAAAAAATAAATAAAATCTCTAGTGCTATTATTTCGTTATTTAGATATGCACTTGTTTTTTGGGTGGATTCACAACTAGTTATTGTAAATTTTAACATCTCCTTTATTTCTATATGTCAATTAAAGAAATTTCTTGGTAATCAACTATTTAATTTTTACATTTTGGACCTTAAACTTTAAAATGTATATATAATTTTGATATTTTAGAACTTAATTAATTTTGTTGTTAGTATTTTAAAAGACTTAAATTTTAAAGCAAATAAATTATATTGAGATTATAGTATTTATTTATTAACAAATTTTTTAAGAACTTAGTTATTAAAATTAAAAAATATATAAAATATCTAGTGCTATTATTTCGTTATTTAATATGCATTTGTATTTTGGGGGAGAGAGAGAAAAAAGAAAAAGACCTCTTATAAGCTATAGATGATGCTAAATTGAGGACCTTTCATCCCCATGAAGGATAATGGAGAATCATTTTCGCACATGAATATAACACTTGCACACCAAATCATAAATGACTTATGAAAGTGAAACAATTTCAGCCATCCTATGGACCATAAATTTAATTACAGAAACGTACAGGCAACTTACAACTTGAATTTTAGAATTTGAAAATGAAATTTATGATACAGACTTTTCCATAGTCAATTAAGATTTCCTGGCTACTCCAAAATTGTTTATTGGCAGACCAACAGACCAGATAAGGACGAAAGGTTAGTTGCAGAACAAGCAATCATCTATATAATATATAAATTTCATTTCATTACTTTTCACCTTCAACTTTATTTATTGACTTTTCTTTTTCTCATTAATAAAACTATCGTGCAAAGACTTTGACTTAGTAACAGGTGCAGCGAGAAGCAATCTTAATTCCCATGGACAAATATCTAGAAAAGAAATTTGCGTATAGGTAAAATGAAATTCATTTTATTTATGTACAATAAAAATTCCATATTTGTCAATTTGCATATATATAAATATTTATGTCCTAATTGTTTAAATTTGATAAATAACTTAATACATAAGTCAGCAGTCTTTTGTGAATGTGTGCGTGCGCGCGCGTGTAATGCAATTAGCAAGCTACCCTTTACACCAAGTAATCCAGCATTGCCCCTAAATCAACATAAAACTGTTTGATATGACAAATTGTGAAGGTGACTACAAAATATAGAAGTAATCGACAATGATTTAAATGAGGAGTCAGCAGGGAGAATAATCAACAATGCAACTTCTCCGTGAAGTATAAATCATTTGATTTCTTTAAATTTACTCAATTTGTTCAAAACCTTGGGCAAGGGGTATGAATGTCGTTTTCGATGGCCATTTTCTTGCACTTTGCTACAGTTGAAGCCAACATCTAACTTTAATGATACAAAATGAAAAGAAAAATGCATTTCACATTTTATGCAAAGTTTCTTAAATAAATAAGGTCCTAAAACAAAAATCTCAGAGTCAAACCTCACCAATGCATGTACATGCCTGTGCATGTGAGGAAATCTGATAGTCTAGCAAGGACGAACTATGCTCCTAGATCTAGTGGCGCACAACCATTGCCTTGGTGTTTCAAGATCATCGCCTGTGATGGTTGGCACATGCCAACTACCATTTTCAGACTCCTGCATTTATAAACAACACACCAAAGTTACTAATAAATTTTATATTCATTAATTGAATTAGTACCCCTGATGAGATTATTCGGAAGCCTTCTGCATTGGAGAATTGCCAAAGCAATTCAGATACTTGTGATCCACAGATACAACAATCAGTTCGTCACCTCACCTGAATGACGATTGAATAAGGTGGAGGCATGTGTAGGGCCAGTCCACTTCTTGAGACAGATACTCGAACCTGTAAAGGATTTAAAAAAGATGAACAACTCCTTTTTCACAGCATCTTAAATGGACTAGTGATATGGTTAAACGAAGCTCAAATAGTTTCTTTAGTTCTATTTAGCTTGTCCTCAAGCAAGGTTAAATGCAAAGGAACAAGTTTTTGGAATTTTAGCAGCTATCAGACACGCATCATCTCATGTAAAACACATAGCCATTAGACATTGGAAAAAACAATCATCAGTTCTAAAATATTTTTCTCCTTCTGATAGGAACATTAACAGAATTGAGTACGGTGAGGTGAGCATAAATGTGAAAGAGTTTGTATCAGTTAGATCTAATCTGTGCTTAAGTGGAGCTTCAACTTCAAACGGTGTTCAGAAATTTCTTCAAGTATGGTTTGTTAAATTTTCAAATCAGTTTAAACTTGTTTGCTAATTGACCTAGCAAGTATCATTTAATTCCGCTACAAGTTTTATCTAGTAACAAAATATTTCCAAATTTTATTGGAACTTCATTTTCTTGCTTAGTAGATGTTTCTTGTACAATCAATTTAACAAATGCCCTAGTACTTCTATAAAAGTAACTACAACACAAATGATGCTAAAAATCTTTCAAACTATTCACTAGCTTCTGAAAGAAGCTCAGAGATGATCAAAATGGTTCATTAGAATATGTAAGCTTTAAGATTTATGTTTAAATGTGGTTAGTTTCACTCAAATAAGCATCTTAACAAGTCTACGTCAAGCCCCAAATAAAGTGGCTAAGATAATTTGAATGAAGCTCAGAAATGATCAAAATGGTTCACTAAAATATGTAAGCTTTAAGATTTATGTTTAAATGTGGTTAGTTTCATTCAAATAAGCATCTTAACAAGTCTAACTCAAGCCCCAGGTAAAGTGGCTTATGAAGCTCAGAGATGATCAAAATGGTTCACTAAAATCTGTATGCTTTATGTTTAAATGTGGTTACTTTCACTCAAATAAGCATCTAACAAGTCTAACTCAAGCCTCATGTAAAGTGGCTTAGATCATTTTCCGCCTTTTATAATCCATTCTCAGCTATAGGAAACAATTACAAAATTTTTATCTTCAGAACTTGCCCAAGGCAATCTAATGTACCGGCACCATTTTCACCTTTATTATAATTCCTTTTATCACCTACTAAGTAACACATAGATAGTAACAAAATTCACCTTCTAACATATTATATCTATATAACAACAGCATTACTGTATAATAAATAATATTTTTGTCATATAAAGATTTTTAAATGTTTCTGAAATTTTAAATACATTTCCATACTGTATCTGACTTACCACAAGGCAAAGCATATGATATTTTCAATGCCGATACAAAAATAAATCATATTAATTTAAGCAACATCATAGAGAAAGTATAAATTCAAGAGCCCTCATCAGGTTATCAAGAATTACATATTAGCTTTAATTTTGAGAAATTGGTCCAGCAAGATGAGATAAAAACAATAAAAAGGAATAAATTATTTATTGACATTCATTTTTCTTTATAACATTTGAGAAAGAAATAGAAAGTATGACCATTTGGAACTAGTATATTCTCTAGTAATTTGAGAGGACCAAGAGTTATTTGAGGCAAATGACACCCAGATCAACTTTACTGGCCTACAGCTCTGATAAACTTATTTTACCCAGGTCAATCACAAACTGTAAAATCAATCATCTTAATGCTAAGCACCCATAAGGAGAGTACGGTAAGATCAATTATCATGACTGTAATGAGGCATCATAATAAAAAGCATAATGTTGTTTTCCTGTCTTTCTTTCAATCTTTCTTTTACAATGCAGATGAACAGCAGGCAGGCACAATTTGAGCTGGGATGAATAATTCCAGAACTATATGCATGTTTACGTCATCTTGGAAAAGAAATGAGAATGGAAATGAAGTTTTAAGTGATAGAACAATGAATGACTGGTATTTGTAAATTATAAATATAGGGCTTATGTGCCTATGTGCAAACAATAATTACATATGATTGCATGTAATAAGAAATAAAAAGGATCAGGAGCAATTCTTAAACAGATCTACGCCAGTAAAAAATAGGAGGAAAAAGGCCGGGGCAAATATAATATTCTAGGATTACTGCCACAAAATACATTGTTTAGAATCTTTCATGCATAAAGACGAACAAGACTTTTCCAGTTCCATGCAGGATAAACATTTATTCACCATTGGCAAACAGTTTTATAAAAAACAACATGACAAAAACATAAGTAATTCCAAATATATATATATAAATGGAGAAAATACCTGATGCTTTTCCTTCCATCTTGGAAAAAAGGAAGTCCCCAACAACTGGAACAGGTGGTCCCTCATTTCATCATTTGTTACCAATAAACACTTACAACTAACAGCTGCATATAACCAGTACCTGTAAATAAATGATGCAACAAACAAAAAAGAGCTTAAAACAAGATATGGGAACATAAGACTTCATAACATATTAATTGCCGCCATGGACTCGGCATCTTTTTACTACACTTCCAACAAAATGTAAGAAGAAAGATCTAAAATTTCTCAGTATTGCATCCAATGTGGTGAATTGGAAAAATTACATCATCTATTTCATATAAAAATATTATTCTAATGGCAAATCAGAATGAGACAATTCCATTTCTAGTACTTCAAAAAAAAAAAAAAGATATATGCTCACCACATTCAACCATTTTCCCAAAGACAGCTACATAATAAAGCAGTCATATATTGCTTTTATTGTCTTATCAAATCAATTGTTTCAATAAGCCCATGCCACCCCCAAAAAAAAAAAAAAAAGTAGTATAGAGTGGTCACTGCCAGCCACATATTGAAGGCCAAAACTTTTAAATTTAAACGAAAATTTCCTTAACTAAATCTGAATAAAATCCCATTGTAGCAAACACTAATCTCCACCCTCCATACGAAGCCACAACTCAAAGGAAAATCCCACAGTAGAATCATCTACTATGACAATAGCTAACATTGTCAAGGCTGATAGAACATCTACAATAACACACTATCAGTTAAAAGTGGTTGTTGTGGAAGCGAAGAGAAGCGGGAGAGAGAGAGAGAGAGAGAGAGAGAGAGAGGGGGAGGGGTGGAGTAATTGCATTGACAATTACATTTTGAAAAGCAGTATGATTATGGAACAGGGATCAAAACCAAAACAAGGAAACCGAGGTTTTCAAACAGTTGATAGTTGCTGGTCTGCACTCTGAACCAAATATGCAAACTGTATCTTGAGGGGAATTTAGGTTTCTTTTACATTATTTGATATGGAAGTGAATTTGGGATTGAAAATAGAAATTGCAAACCTCAAATAGATCAAAATGTGCCTGTGAAATTGAATATCGAAAAGAAAGTTAGAAACTCTAAGCTTCAGATATAGAAGTCCTTAGGACCACTCGCCAAAGTTCCCAATCAATATTCACATACTTGAGAAGAAAAACTACATAAATTATTATTTATTCGCATCCAATGAGTAAGAAACCATTGCAAACACAAGCATTTATTAAGACATAACTCCTAATATAACTCCTAATACTAAAAGTAAAAAATTTAGGCTTCCTTCTTCCATTGTGATAATTGGGATAAAATGCCAGGAAACACATAGAAAAATAAAAGCATTAATACTTTCTTGACCATCAAGGTCAGCTGTCAAAACAAGACAGAAAAAATGTATCACTACAAAGTTCGCAAATTGCAAACTTACCAATCGTCATTTGAACCAGAAGGGGTAGCATAAAGTGCACCAGACTTTTTCCAAAACTCTAATAATTTCTTGTTGTTAGGATTCTGAGCAGGACCTCCAGTTACACGACTTCTGTGCAAAATAATAAGTGGCAATCTCTTTGTTGGGCTCATTTGACGTAACTTACCAACCACAAGATTAAGCTGCAATAAAAAGGAAGCATGAAAGTCCTATTCACGCATTACACATGACTATAAGGTAACTAAAAAATGAAACCTTCACAGATCCCTTACCTGTGAAAAGCTGAAAGTTCTTTGATTGACAAGACCCATATTTGCTCCATCTATAACTGCATGAAATGGACCATGTTTCTCCAGCCACTCCTAAATCAGTTCAATTCCTTAGTCAATCAGGCTGCAATTGACAATGAGTTCATGCAATAATTTCCTGAACCATACAGAAGTAGCAAGTATTGACCATTCACTACCATCATTAAAACTAAATTAAAACTTGATAAGAAGATAGTGATGTATAACATTACAATTACATCCATGCTGCAGGACCCATCACCTTAGTAGTGAGGAATATGGGTCACAGCATGGAAGCAATCACTCATCCTCTCAAAACGGTCACACCCAATAAGATAGCGACTGCATCACCACATTAATACACAGAAAAGGATATGCTCACAAATGAGTTAATGGCTATAAGCATATGACCATATATACTTCTATTCATAACAAACAAGAAAGTAGTTATAAGTATGGTCATATATACTTTTTAACTTTTAAACATCAGCTTGTCTTGATTCAGGATCCTATTTAGTGTGGATGAAAAGAAAGGATGAAAAATTTGAAGGCAACAATAAGCAATCAATGTTAAACAGTTCCAACAAAGACAACAGCTTTTCTTCAACACTCCTTTTTATGCATTTACAAGAGCGGAAGAAAGAGAAAAACAACAAAAATTACAACAGTAATAATAATAAACTCATGCCATCCTCTGTTGAACACATTTTACTGAGAGATAAGAAGCTGTTGTATTACCTGGAACTGAATAAAGTCAGCCCTAACCTCTTTTTGGCAAGCCAAGTTGGTTAATGAGGTTGCGAAGTTTTCTGTCTCACTTGGATCTATATCAATACAAACAAGCTTCTCACCACAAGAATTACAAACACCCTTCTCATTAATTTCAGTCCTCACTACTCTCCACTGCCCACTTCCCAACCACCCCTGCCCATGCCAACCTCCACCTCCCTTAACAACTCCTTCCCTAACCTTGCTCACATCCCATTTCTCCTCCCCAATTCTTGAAGCATCCACAGACTTAAACCAATCCTCAATAATCCCAAAAGTTAACTCTGTAACTTGCCTGACAGTAGCTCGCAATCGATGCAGCATTTCATACACCTTGTCTGCCCTATTGCAATCAGCACTAAGTTTTAACAGCGCAGAAAGCTCAGTCTCTTCAAGCATCACACCAGATTCAGCAATATGGGCATCAACTTCGTAAGCTTTATCAGCCATCCCCTTCTTACAGAAGCCAAACAAGGCTGGTCCATATGAACGCAATTTTGGTGGAATATTAAAACCTTTCATCTGCTTCACCAAATCAAAAGCCATTTCTGGGTCTTCCATTGCAAGGGCCAGCCTTGCTGCATTTGTAAAAGTAGCTTCATTTGGAGCAACTTTATCAATAACCATTTGTTGAAAAATCTCAAAACCCCTTTTAAGGAAAAAACCCGAGAGCTTTGCATCATCCCCATCAGTTATGGATTCAACAGAAGAACCAGAAGAGCACAAATACAATAACACATTGTAGATGTGTTGGTTAAGCTGTATCCTGTTAATCCGTGCCTCATCATACAATCGAAGGGCTTCAATAACATCACCATGCTTGGAGCAAGCATCTAACTTCAATCTGAGTACTGCTTCAGGTGATTCCCGCCGAGCTTTCTTCTTTGATTTGTTGGAGACTTTGGTTTCTGTAGGCAGTACAGAAGACTCATGAATCTGTGGCTTTGCAGAGAGTGCAGAGCCGCAAAAGTGTGCTCTTCTCTCCACAGGGAAGAGGTGGGTTTGTTTGTTACAAACAAGTTTGGGAGATAAATGATAGTAATAGTGAATAAATGAATGATGGGTAGCAAGGCAGTTGTTCTGAAAAATTGAAAGCAACGGGATTTTGGTAAAGAATGAGAAGAAAGGAGAGGTTTTATTATAAGATGAAGAAAAAGAGGTTCCTCGCAGCATCACGAACATATATTCAAATCACTTTTTCAGCTGTGTTCTTAAAAAAAACACGAAATTACAATTGAGAGAGCACTCCCTCACAATGCTCTTTCATCTGTAAGCAACACAAATATACATACATACATTACACAGAGTCTAACTTCAAAAAACAAAAACAAAAATAACATGATGTCGCAAGAATTAAACTAACTTCAACTGAACTCGTGAAGATGATTTGTTCAAAACAAAACAAGGCCCATTAGTCAGCATCAACATTGATAAAGGCAGGACAAAGAAGAAAGCAAAATACCTGTTTATGAAATCAAAAGGGGAAGTGAAGAACTCAATTTCCATACAGAAACGAGCAAGCCCACTTCATTCTTTAGCCTTCTTCTGAACATAGAAGAGTAGCGCCTGCCTTCAAAGTACCAAAAAAAGGAACACTGTGTGTTATTATAATCATCCAAATGAATCACTACTCTAACTGGAGAATCCCCTTTTGAAATTGAAACCTTAGGGGCCGAGAAAAGCAGTATAGACAATGGAGTTGCAGCTCTTGAACATAAACCTTAATCTATCAGGATGATATGTTTCTGTTTTGGGATAAGGTTCATTTTTGCCCTTAATGTTTATAGGGGGGAGCATATTTGCCCTCGAAGAAATTTTTGGCTCATTTAAACACAGAATGTCGAAAAATTAACTATTTAAGCCCCTGCCTCTAAGAGACACTCTAACGCCGTTTGAATTACCTGATGTGGCAATTTAATAAAAGTGCAAAAGTGAGAAAACAATCCCGTCAATTATACCTTCAATCAAAAACCAAAACAAAGACAAAATCAAGTTTACAAATAAAAATTAATATAATAAATATAAAAAAACTCCAAATTCACCGACTCAAAAATCTCAATCAAATCCCAACTTTCCCAGGCATCTAAATAAGCTAAAAATGGATTGAATTAATCTTAAATCATGGGCTCTTTACACATAATCAAAACCTTTAATCACATAACCAGTGCTTGTAAAATTAAAAAAAAAAACACAATATAAGGTGCAAATCAAACAAAATCCTAAACAGTAAAAGCAAAGGATTAAAACGAAAAGTGTTTAGTAAAAGCAAAGCATTAAAACTAAAAGTATGAGAACCAGAACAATAGCTCTTTGGATGAGAGTTCCAAACATTTGAGTGACCCATTGTTTCCGAGCTCCGGAGATCAACTAGCTTAGTGCTGGTGATGGAGGAGCAACAGTCGCTGGTCTGTTTTATTTGTTGAAAATTTGCTGTTGAAAGTACTATTTTTAACCTTAGCTTAAGCTTTAATTTTGTTGGAGACACATGTGGTGGAATGAAAAGGAGAGAGAAACATGAATCCAATTACTTGACATTTAAAAAAAAAATGGGATTCAGACGAATTTGCATTGACATTTGTAGAAATTGATACAATAAAATGAATCCAATTACTTGCAACTCTCTAGGAGCAAATCTATTTATAAAGAAAAACAAGATCATTAATTTTTAATTAAAAAATAATCAGCCAACCAACTATAGAGTAATGAATTCCAAGTAGTTACCGATGTTGCATTGTATGTATATCATGGTTTACCAGGCTCATTATCTTCATCATCAATATCCCAACTCAAGTCTTCTTCTTCCTCTGCTCGTATTTGCCAATTTCCTTAACAGTCCTATTTTCACTAATTAAACCATCAACTTCCAATTTTTTCTCTTCCAAATCAAAGAACCCTAATCTCCATTCATCCTACTCCACCTTATCCTCTGGTTCAGTA
>CATIWM010012708.1:0-18167 GCA_949671775.1 Mallotus repandus | reverse complement strand
TTTCATGTTCCTGTGATGATGAACACGCAATTGAACCAAGGAAAACTCATGAAGATCCATGGAATGCCATGGATTAAATTTTGTGTTTGAACATAGTTTTTAGGGTTTCTATGTATTTTATTTATTATTTTATTATTTTGTTGGTTTTTTTATTTTATATTTTATTTATTTGTATTTTTTTGGTTGTAATTAATTTTTATTTTTATTTTCAGTAGATCATTGTAATAGCCCCGATAGTGGAAATATAGTGGAACTTTTAATTTTCTGCACTTTAAAATTAATTAGTAAATTAGGTTCATTTGATAAATACCCTAATAAAATCAATTGTGGCTTTAGTTAATTAGCATGCATGTAAATAATTAGGATTAGAAATGACAAAATGTATGTCTTGATTGTTTATTTTATTGTTTGAATTATTTTTATGTTTTTTATGCCATTTATTTGTTTTGGGCTCAAACTCACGCTTAGATTAAACTCATTAATTATAGGCTTTAAAATTAGTTTTATGTGTAATTAACTTTAAAATTAATTGAGGCCCATTTAGGTTAATTAGACTTAGGCCTATCTTTTTAATTAATAAAATTAACTTAGACTTAGCTCAGCCAATTAAAGCATTTCCTTTAAAATAAATATAGATTTAGGATCACCTCATTTGATATAAAATTAATTATAATTAGGCTCACTAATTCAATATATTTTTTTTTATAATTTAATAGACTTAGGCCCATTTTTTAGACTTAAAATTTGTAGATTTAGGCTCACTAATTTAATTAAAATATAGGCCCAACGTAGTTTCCATTTCACTTGTAAATAAAATGCAGACTTAGCTAACTTAAATTAAAATCAATGTAGTTTAGACTTAGGGACGTTTTGCTTTGTGAATGCAGTTTTTGCATGCTTTTTTCATGACTAGTTGCTTTGGAGTTAGATGTATGCTAAATTAGGGTTTAAATGAAATTACATGTAATTAGAGAATAAGATAGTAATTTATAAACTAATTTTAAAGAACACGAAACTAAAAGAAGTTGGTATTCCGTTTCCAGAATTTCCTGGTTGTGGTGCTAAATCTCTTTTAGAGAATCGAGTTACCACTGTAAACACCCAATTTTTGGATGATTTGAGCTTGGTTGCGACAGAGGACCCAATGATAAAAATTGACTGTGAATTTAGGTTTATTGGATATGATTTAATGATTTTGAACTAAATTGTAAATTATTATTTTGAGACCTATTTTAAATTATATTTATTTCATTTATTATTATTTTAAAAATTAAATTTTCAAAAAATATAAGTAATATAAAATTAAATTTTCAAAAAATAAAAAAATTCAGAAAGAGAAAAATTCAAAAAAATATATATATACGATGAATTGGGCTAAAGTTGGCCCAAGATTTGATTGAAATCACATTTGATTTCATTTGAATGAAATCACTTCAGCCCAATTTTTTTTTAATGGCTAGAATGACCACGATTGGTCAAAAAGGGGATCAAGTGGCCAAGATGGCCATAACTTTGCTACGATCCAAAATAACTTATTTTCAGTTGAAAATAGGACATTTGAAATTAATTTTTTTATTTTAAATTACTATTTTAATTTATTATATTTTTATTTTGATTGGTTATTTTATTTGATAAACTTTTTTTTATTTGATAAATAATAAAAAATAATTTATTTTTTTTATCGTGTACTCAATTTAAGATTCTAGGATATTATGATTATATATACGTGATTTTCTTCATAGAGAGAGGGCAGGCTCCCTAAGCTTTTGATTATTTTTCTCTGATTTCTGATTTTTAGCTGTGAGCCAAAAAAACACAGTTCTCTCTCTTTGATTTTTACATACTTTTCTTTAGTTTCTCGCCACAATCACATCCAAATAAAAAAAAAATCACAAACAAACACAACAAAAGCCACAGACATTCATTAACAGTAACAATCCTTCGGAGGTGAATCAATACTGCATCATTCTCATACATCTTCTTTCTCTTTTCTTTTCATTTAATTTTATTATTTTATTTAATGTTCTTTATTTTTTATTTTTAATTCATTCTAACGTCGTTTTTTCCAAATTTTGTTTCATGTTTTTGTGGGGATGAACACAAGGTTGAATCGAGAAAACCCATGAAGATCCATGAAATGCCATGAATTAAATCCTTGTGGAATTTTACATAGTCTTTTTTAATTTTTTTATTTTATTTTGTGTTTTTTTTGTGTTTTTTTTATGGGTTGTTTCATTATTTTAATTTAATTTTTAGTAGATTATTGTAACAGCTCCAATATTGGGAATAGTGAAATCCTATATGTGTGTTGTTGATTTTATTTTAATTAATTGATTAGTAATTAGGGTTTCAATTGGATAAGTAATTAAAATCAATGGTTATAGAGATAATTAGGTTTTTATTAAAATTGAATTAGATTTAAGTGAATAGAATTAAGGGTGCTTGTTAATTATTTTATTTGTTTGTTAATTAATTTGATCTTTAGGCCCATAATTAATTAAAATTACATTAGAAATCATACTTTGTGTATTTGATTGTTATTTTAATGTTTTTTATTCGTTTTGGGCCCCAAGCCCACATTAGAATTAACATAATTTATTAATAGACTTTTAAAATTGGCTTTAGGTTTTAATTAACTTTACAATTAATTTAGGCCCATTTAGGTTAAATTAGACTTAGGCCCATTTTATTTAATAAAATAAATTTAGACTTAGCTCAACCTATTAATTTAGTATTTCTAAAATAAATAGATTTAAGATCATTTCATTTAAATGAAAATAAGTAGAATTAGGCCCATTAAATTAAATCCATTTTTCTTTTAAAATTTGGTAGACTTAGGCACACTTTTTTAGAATTGAAACTTGATAGACTTAAGCTCATTAAATTAATTAAAATGTAGCATCACTCTTAGTTCCATTTTCACTTTGTAAATAAAAAAATTTGTATAATTAGCTAACTTTAATAAAAATCAATATAGATTAGCCTAACTTAGGGACGTTTCACCTTATGAATGCATTTTTTTATATGTAATTTCATGACTAATTGCCTTGGGGCTAGATGGATGTTCAATTAGGGTTTATATAAAATTGCATGTAATTAGAGAATAAGATAGTAATTCATAAACTAATTCTAAATGAACACGAGACTAAAAGAAGTTGGTATTTGGTACCCATAATTTCCTAGTTGTGGTGCTAACTCTCTTTTAGAGAATCGAGTTATCACTACCTTCGATTTGTCCCAGTTATTTCCCTAGGTGGTGACTCCTCATCTCCACGCCATGTCTTTGTGATATGGTTAGTGTGTTCCCTAGAGACCTGAGCTCAAACAGTGTCGTGGTTGCTAAAACCTTGGACGCGCGCTAAACCCCGCCATCTATAGATACATCTATTTCAAAGCTGCACCAACTTCATTAGAAATAAAGGGATCAAATTATCAAGAATATGAGAGGGAAAAGTATTCTATTGTATTCTATTCATAGATGTACAAGAATATATATATACAGAGATATAAGGTTTTAAAATACAAGTTGTTACATCACGATATTATATAATTTGATTTACAAAAGATGTTTTATCCCTCAGCACCCCATCTTCAAACTGGTGGCGCATGGTGAAGGAGCCTAAGTTTGTTGCGATATTTCTTAAATAAAGCTCGACCAAGAGGCTTTACAAGGATGTCAGCAATTTGATCATCACTAAAAATAAATTTCATAGACACTTTACCTTACTGGATTTGTTCTCTAACAAAGTCATAATCCAATTCAATATGTTTAGTGTGGGCATGAAAAATGGGATTGGCACTAAGATAAATTGTGCCAACATTATCACACCAAAGCGTGACAGGTATAGAAGATAAACAACCCAATTCACTTAACAAAGATTGCATCCATATAATTTCAGCAATAGCACTGGCCATGGACTTGTACTCACTCTCCATCAATGATCTTGCGATGGTAGGTTGCTTCTTTGTAATCCAAGACATTAAGTTTTTGCCCAAATATACTGCATAGCCATTGGTTAATCTATGATCATCATGACAACCACCCAAACACTGTTTGAAAAGCATTGAATATCAAATGAAGAGTTAATGGAGCAAAATAGCCCATAATGCTTAGTACGTTGTAAATAGCACAAATTGCGTTTCAAGGCTTGCCAATGAGTCACAATAGGTGAATGTATATGCTGAAAAAGCTTATTAACACTAAAAGCAATGTCTAGCCTAGTTATAGTAACATATTGTAAGCCACAAATTAATTGACGATAAAGCTCACCATTCTCAAAGGGTTCACCCAATTGCTTTGTCAAAGGAAGGGAGATAGCTAAAGGTGAGCATCGGGTCTAGTCGGGCGGGTCGAGTCAAAATTTTTTTCGAAACCTAAAAATCGACCTGTTCCGACAATTTTATTCTCGATTTTCATCAATTTTTGGGTATCCAAAACAATAATATATAAACTAAAAGAAGCAAAGAAACAAAGCATTGCCAGCTGCCAAATGCTCTTTGCATATCCTTTGCTCCTTCCAGACGTAGGTTCGAGCCCCATTTCATCACTTTTTGGTCAATTTTGTCAATTGCAAAAAGCAACAAAGGAAGTTGGCACCAGGATTCAAACCGAGATCCTTAGGATTGATGATTAAAGCCTCACCACTTTGCCACAAGTGCTCTGCGGTCTCATATTAGGTGTAAAAATATATATTTTATAACTAAAGTTTAGGTTTTCGGTCAAGATAGTTCCCAACTGAAAACTTTAAAAAATTATAAAATGAGACCCGACCCGATGATTTTCGGGTCAGTTACGGTTTAGGTAATCTGGCTGGGTTGATTTTGCTCACCCCTAGACATGGCCATAGGCGTGAGGCAATGCTTGCAATCTATCATCTAAAACTTGGTGAGAACATCAATGATATATTTAGATTGAGATAGTAACAGGCCATCTGATAAGTGCAACACTTCTATGCCTAAGAAAAAATTCAATTTTCCCAAGTCATGAATAGGAAAAGTACATTGAATTTTAGTCATGAACCAATCAACAAGAGAAGAAGAAGTGCCAATAACCAATATATCATAGACATAAATAAGGAAAAAGAGCTTAGAGATACCATTGCATTAAATAAATAAAGATATGTCAACTTTGGAGAAGTGAAAACACAATAGAAGAAGAAATTCAAAGAGGTGATGAAACCATACTCGTAGAGCTTGCTTCAACTCATACAAGGACTTGTGTAAATGACAAACATGGTTAGAAAAATTAGAATAAATGAATCTAGAGGGTTGTTCTATGTAGATTTCATCCTCTAAAGTCCCATGAAGGAAAACATTGGAGATATCCAATTGTCGAATGCACTAATTAGATGTAGTTACTAAAGATAGAATAGTCTACATAGTTGTATATTTAAATTTGTAGAGAGGCATGTAGGTGTAGATATTGTTAAGGTGGATCAGGTTGAGGTAGGAGGTTAAGTTAATGATGAGAGTTAAGTTGTTAAATTGAGGTGAGGATGAAATAGGATAAGAAATAGGAGTCTGAGATACAGGGTTTGTGTTACAAAGATAATTGGGAGATAAGATGGGGTTTGAATTTGAATTGGAAGGATAAGATGTTGAATTTGTGAAGTGGCATGTAGATGTAGATAAAGATGAAAAAGAAATAGAAGTTAAAATGGGATCAAATATCATACCTGAAGGAGCTCTAAAGTCCCAATGAGAAGAATGACTTGTAATATAAAGCTAAGGATAAGGATCAATATGAAAACATGTAGCAACTTAATATAATTTATAGGGAAAAAGAGACTTATTAAACTTAGTATGTCTGGCCAAATATATGCAACCTGTACCTAAGTCAAACAATTGTATGCACAATGAGTAGGACTTTGGCCAAGATAGACACAAGGAAGAGAATAAAAGGCAAACTTATGTCTATTATAAGGATGAATTAAAGGGAAAATGGCATAGCCGAATGGTTTTATATGCAAGTAATTAAGATCCTTGCCAAAAAGAACTTAAAATGGGGATTTTTGTTTAAAAATTGGACTTGGAGTTTGATTAATGGACAGAATACCCATAGTGAAAGTGAAATTCCAATATTTAAGAGGGACATTTCCATGGGCTAGTAAAGTTAAGCTAGTATCAACCAAATTGTAAATTTTTCTTGCTGAGGTTCCATTTTGTTTATATGTATTGGGCAAGTTTACTGAGCTTTTGATACTCACCACCCCAATCAGAGTGAAAGGATTTAAATTTAGCCTTAAATTTTCTATCAAAAAGAGATTATAAATTAAGAAAATAAGAATAGACGTCACTTTTATTTTTAAGAAAATAAACCCGTGTGAATTAAGTAAAATCATCAATAAACAAGACAATGTAATGATTCCCAAGACTGGAGAGAATAGAAACAGGGCCCCAAACATTTGAAAAAATGATATCAAATGGAGCAGTGCTCTTATGTTCGACACTAGCTAAAGGTAAATAAGACAGTTTTCCTAAATAATAAGAGGAACAAGGATAAGAACTAAAAGTAGAACAAGGTAAATGAAAATTTTTGACAACGTTAGAGATAATTAGCATATTTTAATGACCAAGACATTCATGTCATTGCTGGAGAGATGGAACTTCAGCATTATAAGCAAGCTTCATAGAAGGATGAAGAAGATAAAGATCATTCTCACTGAGCCTGTGGAGGAGCACCTTCTTGTTGAATCAATCTTTTACAAGAAAATAGGTGGGATGAAATTTAAAGAAGCAATAATTGTCAATAGTGAATTTTTGAACAAATAACAAATTTTTAACTATTTTGGGAACATGTAAAATTGTGTTTATCACAAGCTTACCACTAGCTAAAGGTATAGTAGCAGTACTAGTGTTTACAATTTAAAGGCCTTGGCCATTATCGACATGAAGGTGATCACTACCCTTGTACTCGTTGGTTATTTGCAAGGTAGAAAGATCATGTGTAATGTGATTGGTAGCACCAGTGTCAGGAACCCAAATTGGTTGTTGAACACCACCATAAACATGACTACCTTGAGGATGATGAAAGGATACACCAACATAAGAGTAATGAGCTTGTAGAGTAAATGAATTTGGAGAAGAAGAATGTTGTCAAGAGTAGCACCGACGACACTTATCAATATTGCGATTGCGCCAGCCACATATTTGACAAGGAGCTCAAGGTCGACAATTGTGAAGACCATACACTACAAGAAACTGTCAATTTAGCAACGGAAAAGCAATTTCGTCGCTAAAATAGCGACAAAATTCATTTCATATTAACCATGATATATAGCTAGAAAAAATATTAACTAGTATTTATTTTATTTATAACAAAAGTAATATTATTTTTATAAAATATTTTTTAAAATTATAAAAATTTCATATTGATTTATTGTAGCTTTAAATAATTATTATTGACCTAAATATTTTTATAAAATTTCATGATATTGATTTTGTTGGTAGTTATATATAAGAAAAATTGTAAAATTTGTTTTTGCAAGTACCATAAGTTATAGTGTTTTTTTAATAGTTTATAATAAAATAAAAATTAATTAAGATAAATATATAAATTAACAAACTATCAAATGAAAAATTACTAATTAATAATATATTCATATTTTGTAAATTAATATAAACATTCAACATTAGTATCAAGTAAATATAATTTTTTTGAAAGGGGTCAATTAAATATAATGGCAAGTATGAAATAATATAGTAGTAACTAATTTATATAATATTAATTTAGTATTAAATAAATAACATTTAAACTATTAAATATAACAAAATTATATATTAATAATAAAATTATATGATTTTCATATAAATTAATATTAAAATTTTATATGAAATAAATATAATTAATATTATTAATATAGCTCAAAACGACATAGTTTTGAAAGTTTTGGTATATAGTAAATGTAAATATATCTCACAAATACAAACACAAGTTACACTACCCAAAATATATCTCAAAAATACAAACACAAGTTACAACACCTCAAATTGTTTTGTAGCTGTTGTTGAACGCTAAATAACCTAATTTTATCATTTTATTGAAGTCGGTTGCTGCCGCCTGAAGTAAGAAAATGGTCACTCCTTCTCTCACTACTGCCTTTGGTTTTTTTCCGCTATGGCTTGATTTGTTTAGTGGTTTATCTTTTAAGATTTTCGCATAATTATAGTTGCAATTTGTTGTGATAGTTTAGTTTAACAATAATGTTTAATTTTGATGTGAATTAGCACTATATTAAGTAAATATCATTTAAAATATTAAGGTAATTTATTATTAAATAATACTAATTTAGTGTTAAATAAATATAACCCCAATTCAAATTGTTATTGAATCTTAAATTTGAAATTATAATTTAATTTTATCATACAATTATTCAATTCAATAGTTAGTCTTAAGCTAAAATTACCTGCTCTTATTGTTATAAAGCAATTTAATATTATTGTATAATATTAATTTAGTATTAAATAAATATAAGATTGATTAAAATTATTATCTAATAAATATATAATTAAATTATAAATTATATTTGAATTTGAATTATCATTTCATAAAATTATTAATTTTTCACAATACTACGTAGTTTTGATGCTAAACTAATTCCCTAAAATCACTCTTTCACTTAACCTTCTCTGAAATCCTTTAGTAGCCGCCTCCTACACCTCCCACCCCTACCTCACGCTCTCTCGCCCTAATATTACTGTCCAGTCGTCCTTTCTCGCAGCTATCAACGCCATCATCATCATCAACACCCCTCGTCGTCGTCCAGCCGTGCTTCTGTAGTCGATGTCATCTACAAACCAATCAAAATTGTGCCGTCTGCAACTCCCTTCATCGCTGCCTCCTTCTCTTATTCTTTACCACAACAAGTTTCTTGTTTCAGGTACCTTTTAGTTAGATTGCAACCTCTTTCAAGCTCCTACCTTCACTGCTTGATTGGTTTAATTATTTTCTTTTTGCAGTTGAAGTTTGCTTAAAACCCTCGAGCACAGCTTGTGTTGAAGATGTTCAATCTACCGTTAAGAGGTCCACCTATTTGTTTAATTTTATGTGTTTTTTTTACTTAAGATTTTCACATTAACTAGCATATTTGCTAGTTAATGTGAAAATATATACATTAATCTATTTTTTTAATGCAAAATTAGTATTTTTGAATTCCAAGCCAGTTTTTTCTTAGATACATGAAGCATAGGTAGGATAGAAAATTGATGGTCTTTTATTGTCTAGTGCTGAACCACGAAATTCACATGCTTTGAAGGAAAAATTTTGCTTGCATTTTTTGCTTCTTCATGACTAATGCTTGTCAACCTTTTTTTAAAAAGAAAGTTCATTCAGGCTTGTATTTTTAAGGCATGTAAACTTTCAAGAGATAGCCTTTCAAGAAAAATTCACTAGAGCTCAATTTATTACAACTGAGAAGCTAGATGATTAGAATTAACATTTAAGAAGAAAAGTTAATGATCAGGCACTGAATACTCTTTTTCCTTAACCCATTCAATTTCTTTTATCAAAGTTTCCTCAACAATGCTACATCATATTTTGTAGGCCTGAATCATTAGTTATAGTTGTTGGGATAGTGTTTTTGGAATAGGTGAAAGTGTAATGGTAAATGGCAATAGAAGCTTGTAACTATTGTATTGTTAACAAGTGCAATATATACATATTACAAAGAATGAGTAATTGTATGAGATAAACATGTCTAACTAACGAGTTGTTATAACAAGAAATAGAAGAGATAAGTGAACCAAGATTATGCCTTATCAGCCTCCCTCAAGTTTATGGAGGGATGCTACATTCAACTTGTGTTTGAGATTCTAAAAAACTTGTTAGATCAATGGTTTGGTAAGTAGGTGAGTGAACTGTTCTTTCAAAGATAAGTAACGAACATGCAGGTCATGAGCTGCCACCTTTTCGCATACATAATGAAAGTTGATCTCGAGATGCTTTGATCGAGAGTGGAAGATGGGTGTTGTTGTGAGATATGTAGCACTCAAATTATCACACCAGAGCAGGGGTATAGAAGAAAGGTGACCACCAAGTTCGTTGAATAAGGAGTAAATCCAATAAAGCTCAGCAATTGCAAATGCGAGAGTGCGGTACTTTAATTTAGTTAAGGAGCACAACACTGTACGTTACTTGTGTGAGCCCTAATTGATGAGATTACAACTTAGATATATTGCAAAACTCGATGTTGATTTTCTGTCATCCACACAACTAACCCAATTAGCATCACTGTAGGCCGTTATAGTGGTGACAGAAATTGATCGGATGAGCAAATCGGAACCCATGGTGGCTTTGAGATACAGTAATATCCGTTTTACTGTAGACCAGTGGGTTGTATGAGGTTAGTGCATAAATTGAGACACCTTGTTGATAGCATAGCATATATCCAGCCGAGTTAGATATATATATTGCAATCCTCTTACGACACTTCGATACAGTGTTGAGTCTAAAAAAGATGACCATCTATGAGTGAGAGTTTAACCGAAGGTGAGGTAAGAGTAAAAACTGAATTAGCACCATCCATGATCACTTTGGCAAGCAAGTCACGTATGTACTTCATTTATGTTAATAACAAACCTTTTCGGGTCCAATGTGCCTCAACACCCAATAAGTAATGCAAGTGGCCTAAGTCCTTAACAACGAATTGAGATTGTAATTGAGCAATAATATGAGATGTAAAAGTGGTGTTTTTGCTCATTAGAAGGATGTTGTCCACATAAACAAGGCAGTATGCTATAGTATCACCATGAACATAATAGAATAAAGAAGAGTCAATCTTAGAGCTTTGGAATCCCAAGTGAAGAAGATAATCAATCAAGCACTTGTACTATTGATGTAGTGCATGTTTAAAATCGTATAGCGATTTATGCAGCTTACACATAAAGTGCAAAAATGTTTTATCAATGAAGCCAATCGGTTGCTCCATGTACACATCTTCTTTAATCTTGCCATGGAGAAAAGCATTGGAAACATCAAGTTGAGTGATGTTCCAACCTTTGGAGAGTGATGTTCCATTCCAACCTTTGGAGAGTGCCATTGAAAGACAAAGGCGAATTGTAGCAAGTTTGACTACCGGCCTAAATGTATGATTAAAATCTAATCATGGGCATTGGTAGAAACCTTTGGCAATAAGGCGTGCCTTGTATCTATCAACTGAGCCATCTGGTTTGCTTTTGATGCGATAAACCCACTTGCATCCAATGACATTTTGATTTGAAGTAGAAGGAACTAAAGACCAAGTGTGATTTTTAATCAAGGCATCATACTCCTCTTTCATTGCTAAGCGCTATTTGGAATGTTTGTTGGCTTGGGTGAAACAAGATGGTTCATGTTGAATTTGGGAGAGAAAGGTACAGGGTTTTAGTGAGTTAGTTTGGGAGCATGTAATCATAAGGTGAATTTTGGCTGGATTGGTAGTTGTAGAGGTGGATGGATAAGAGGGAAGATCAACTTAAAAGGGTTTAGCAGAAGTGGATGACTGAGAGTTGGTAGAGGTAAGGACAGAAGTGGACTCTTAGTGGATATAAGATGATGAGGTAGTGGATAGTGAGAAGGAGTTTGGTTCGGTGGTATATGTAATAGCATTTAGAGGAGAGGGAGGTAATTATTGAGTTAGAGTAGGAGTGTGTTGTGGTGAAGAGTTGGTATGAGGGATGTGAGTCGGTAAGATGATGGTAGGAGGGACTTCAGATTATGGAGTTGAAGAGCAGGACACAACATCTCTCTTTGCAAATGGAAAAACCTGTTCATAAAAAAGGATATGGCGTGAGATATAGAATTTTTAAGATTGAGGATCAAAACATGTAATTTTCTATAGCCAAGAAAAATACAAGGTACAAAATGAGTAGATATTTTATTTTTAGTGTAAGGTCTAAGCCATAGGTAACATAAACAACCAAAAACTTTGAGATTGAGATATTTAGGAGGAGATTTAAACAAGCATTGATAAGGACTAATATTTTTTAATGTAGGAGTGGGCAATTGATTTATAAGATGAATTGCAGTATATAATGCATATTGCCAAAATTGAGGTGGTGCATAGGCATATTGCATGAGAGGTAGGCCTATTTCCAAAATATGTTTGTGTTTGTGCTCTACACTACCATTTTGTTCAAGAGTTTTTGGACATGAGCTTCTTTGATTGATGCCATGTTCATGAAGATAATGTGCTAGTGCCTGAAATTCAGCACCCTAATCAGCTTGGAAGCTTTTAATTGATCGTCTAAAAAAATTTTCAATAATGTGACGAAATTTAATAAAGATATTCAAGACTTCTAATTTGTACTCAATAAAATAAATCCATGTGTATTTACTAAAATGATAAAAAAAATATCACATAGTATTTATTATTATCAAAAGACAAAGAAGGTTCAAGTCCCCTAAAGGACCATTGACATGAGTAGTAGAACTAAGAAATGGTAAGCGATGAATTTTGCTAACGCTACATGCATGGCAAAGATTATTATTTGAAGAAGAATTGTAACTAATTTGTTATTGATAGAGAGCTTGTTTGACTGTGCGAGAGGAGACATGGCCTAATCGTGCATGCCAAACAAGAAGATTGCAAAGATGAGCTTGAATTGGAGGCTTGTGTGGAGAGAGAAAAATGGAATAAAGACCACCATCATTCCGACCTGTATGGAGCAAAGCTTTCATGCATATATCCTTAATTTCAAAATAATCAAGAAAAATTCAACAGGCTTTAATAAAAGAAGACACTGATAAAAGGTTAGTACAAGCAGTTGGAACATGAAGGATATTTTTTAGTTGAAAAGTAGACAAGGTAGGAAATACAAAACGTGAAGAACTAATGCGAGAGATGGAAAAATTATTACCATTGGTGATTTTGACATTGTCTGAGCCTTGATAATCCGAGTTGATGGTGAGGCTTTCCAAATTCAAAGTGAGATGGTGTGTTGCTCTAGTATCCAAAATCTAGGGCTGAGTTAATGTGGAAGGTGAAGTTAAATGACTAGTTGGTTTGTGATTATGTTGGTGAGAAGAAAAAGGATTAGTATAACAGTGAGGAGTGGGGCACTGAGTTGCATAATGTCCATGACCATTGCAAGTATGGCAAATAATGGACGAGTCATAAAGATCTATAGGTGATGCCGGAGAGGAATTAAAATTGCCAAAAATATAATGATTACAAGATTGATGGGAACCATAGGAAACAGGAAAGTGACCATGACCTCTGTTTCCCCGATTACCTTGACCACGCAATGGATAAGAAGAACTATAACTTCGACCTGAGGAAGAAGATGAGCGCTGGTTCTGAGCCATGTGGGCAAGAGGGATGTGAACATCTTTAGCCACATTTTCAGCATTAAGGTTTTGTTCCTCACTTAAAAGCAAGGCATAAAGCTCATCAAAGGTAATATCATCAGTCTATTCTCTAAGGAATGATTAAAGGGCCGATATTGTGGTCCTAAACCACTTGAGATGACCTGGACAAGGTCTTTATCGAGGATCGAATGGTGGAGTGCTTGGAGTTGGTCAAAGATAGATTTGTCACATTGGACATACTCTGTAATGGATTCATTCTATTTGTCGAGTTTATAAAAATGAGTTTTGAGAGTGCAAACATGAGCTTTTGAGGCGGCAGCATAGGTATTTTCGAGTTTCATCCAAGCATCATAAGCAGAAGCTAAGCCTACAAGTTGAGAGATATAGTTCTCAAACATTGAGCTGATAATCCAACTTAAAACCAACTGATTTTGGTGAAACCAATTGAGCCATACAGGATTAAGTTGATCATTAATCATGTGAGGAGGTGATGGAGTGCTGCCATCTATGTGTTTGGCGAGATCATAGTTATAGAGCAAGGGATACAACTGAGTCTTCCATAAGAGATAGTTGCTAGAATTGAGCTTGATTAGCAGCTGATGGGCTATATTGGGTGGAGCTGATGAGGAAGATGATGTGGTGTCATTAACTACTGGTTGATCGGCAGCGTTATCGCTATAGGATGTTGACATGGCAGAGAGAAAAAATAATGAAAGAGACGTAGGCTGTTATGCCATGTACCGCTTTGATACCATGAAAGTGTAACAGTAAATGACAATAGAAGCTTGTAACTATTGTATTGATAACAAGTGCAATATATACAAATTACAAAGAATGAGTAATTTTATGAGATAAACATTTCTAACTAACAAGTTGTTACAATAAGAAAAGGAAGAGATAAGTGAACCAAGATTATGCCTTATCAATAGGCAATCTTATTTCAGTATTTTAACTTCCTTGTAGATTCCAATGTAAGAATTTTATGTTGCCATGCTTGAATACTTCTTACATTATGTTTGATGAGTTTGATTTTTCTGTCTGACAATTAACTAATGATAATTTGTGATAAATATTATGATATAATGGTCCCTTGATCTTGTAGTATTAACTATTATACATAAATTTCAATGTGAATTAGTGTGAATATTAAATAAATATTGTTTAAAATATTAATTGCAATAACATATAATTTTATGATGTAAATGAATATCAACTTTCAACACTAGTGTCAATTAAATATAACAATTGGTTGATTCCTTAAAAAGATAAGATTTTTTTTTTGCAGATAAATTAGCACAAAGATTCTACTCTTGGGCCAACTCCATATAGCCTTTGGATTTGGAATGGTAAAATGCCGAATTTCTAATATGTTTAGCTCACTTTGATTTGTGAGATTCATTTTCTTGTACACAATGACATTTGTGGCCTTGTTTAGAATAAAATCATGTGCAATAATATTTGATATGATTACATTTCTTTGATAATGTTTTTAAAAAAAAATTGAAAGTATTGAATTCTAGCAACTTTAGACTTTCCAAGCATGAAAATTTAATAACACGCTTTCGAATTGAATACCTTGCATTTTGGAATACTTAAACAACGGGGCAGTTCTAGAAGAAAACATGATGATGTGTTGTGCTAGTGTCTTATTTATGTATATGGTTAAATGAAATGTTACTTTGTGTTGTTTATAGATTTGGTGTGATTTCTGACAGGCTCTGGGTCAGATCCTTTGCTTTGTGAGCTTCTTTTGAGTAGCTTTAAGAACTGGGATTTGGGTAATCTCATGTGGGATATACTGGCTTATGGACAATGAGGCTTTATATGACATTTGCTTCTGTACTCTCAAGCTTGCTACTCCAACCTATAAGTTCACATTAAATTAGTTACTGATTCATAATTTTCTATACTGAGTTCTGGATCTATTTTTTTATCTATGTTATTTGATACTTTTTAAAACTTATTTTATTTTTTGTTATTACATGCAGTTCATGATTAAAGATCATTGATTTATTTTTTTCCTTGGTTTTGTGTTGTAAGTGTCCATTCAATCAGTTGAACATTTATTGGAAGATGGCATAGATCATTTGAACTTATTATTATTTGTAGTTTTTTCATTATATATATAATAGTGAATTTAATTTATTTATAAGGTTAATTTTAAACAATGTATCGAATTTATGGTTATTTTGCAATAAATGTGTACTTTATATATATTATATATTTTCTTTTCACTTTTTTAAATTTATCATTATAAAATAAAAAATTAAATATCATAAAATCTATTGCTAATAAAATATTTAATAACAAATTCTATTGTTAAAATAAGCTATTATTTTTTTTATTACTAAATTGTAAAATCCACTGCTAATTTCGCGATAAAAATTGATCCGTCGCTAAATTAGGGACGGATTTCGAATTCCATTGCTAAAATCAACTATTAATTTTCTTTCTTATCCCGAAATTTAGCGACATATTCCAATTTTTGTTGCTAATTTAGTGATGGATTCCAAATTCCATTGCTAAAATAAGCTATTAATTTTCTTTCTTTATACTAATTTAGTGACAGAACTCGGATTTCGTCACTAAAATTAGCGACGAATTGGTTTTTCCGTTGCTAAAAAATAGCGACGAGTGTTTTATCGATGGAAATTTTTTCATCGCTAAAGCTGTTAGAGATGGATTTTTTTATGATTAGCAACAAAAAATTTCATCGCTAAATTGTCATTTTTTGTGGTGATAATTTGGAAAGGAAGCATGCGGAGGCTATGGAGTGGGCAGCAAAGGAGCAGAATTACTTCTAATAGCAATATTAGCAAGAGAAGGTTCCTAAGATGCTTTAAGTAAAATTTTATGAGCCACAAGTTGGCCATGAAGCTCATAAAATGACATAGGATCATGTCGAAGGTTTAAAGCAGTGATTATGCTATAAAAATCACTACCAATATTGTGATAGACTATTGCATTAAACTCAGCAAATGTGAGTGGTCTACTAGAAGCACTGAGTTTATCAGATAAAGCTTTGGCATGTTACAAATAATCAGAGATAGAGAGGTCATTTTTCTTGAATTCCAACAATTCAATGTGAAGTTAGAGTTGTCTGTCATGAGAGATAGAACCAAATGCACAAGCTAGGGCATCTTAAGTGGCAAAAGAAGAGGAGAGACCCATGATATAAGAAAACATATCCTCTATTAGAGAGGAAAAAAATCCAAGATAGAAGAATTTAGTCTTTTTTAAACCAAATATCATATTTAGGGTTTGGTATTTGAGTAGTGGGATTTGTAGTAAAAGGAATGGTTTTTGGTAGAGCTACAGAGGTGTCATCAATGAATCCATGTAAATTTTGGAAATTGAGAAGAGGAATTAGGCTTTCCATGCTAGATAATTTTTGTTGTTTAATTTGATATCAAAAGTAAGTGTAGAAGAAGATGAAACAGTAGGAGTTGATTGAGTGGAAGCGATGATAATTTGATCAACCATAGGTTAAGAGTGATTTTTAGAGTAAGAGCTCTGATACCATGTCAATAATATAAGAGGGAAAAGAATTCTATTGTATTCTATTCATAGATGTACAAGAATATATATATATATACATATATACATAGACATAAGGTTTTGAAATACAAGTTTTTACATTAAGATAATATATGATTTGAATTACAAAAGATGTTTTATCCTTTAACACAAATGATAGAGAAATAATAAACATTATAAACCACATCAACTATAACATTAAATCCTGAAGGAGCACTACCTTTAAAAAGATGTGTGTAGCAATCAAGAACCATATTTTCAACCTTGTGAATCCCATATTGCCAAACCCCATCCACATTTATGTTTTTGTGGTATTGTTATAATGATATGTTTTTATTACAATATTCCTTACATATCTTGAACATAATCTTCACTTCCATATATTGATCCTTATCTTGATTTATTTTGAATGACGATGACAATAACGAAGACATATGTGTGCTATTTTATAATTCTTATAATTTTGTGATATTCTTATTGTTTTATGGTATTCTTTTATGATGATAATGATTCTTGTTTCTTGATCTTACCAAATTTTATATTTCTCATTAAGATATATTAATTTGATTTCAAATTATTTATTTTGCTCAATTGTTTTCACCTTGATTTTTGGATGGTGAAAATTTGTTTAAACTATAAAGAAGTAATAACTTGTTGAATGAGATCAATCCATTCAAGGTATAAAACCTTGTTTTTGAAGCCTAAGTGATGGGTTGATGGGATCATTCTAATAACAAGCTAAGGGCATCAATATAATCAGGCCATTATCATAATAAGATTTTTCAACTTAATTTCTCAAATTTCATGTATTCACATCCAAAATTCATTTCATCCAAATGATTTCTAATCAAATGTTTATTTTTTAATTTTCTCTGAAATTGTTTATTTTAAGTTTTATTTTAATAAATTATCCTTTTTGGTTCCTAAAAACATATTTGTATGCTTTTTTTCTTTTTAAATTTTGATTCCTTTGAAATAAGCGGTCAAAACACAAGTTCAAGACCCTAGTTCTCAATTCTAAAGGCACTAGGGAAGGAGATGCTCTTTAAAGTATTTTTTTGAACAACTAGTAGAAATGGTTAATTCCCAACACCATAAGAGGGGAGAGAGGGGAGTTTAAACTTTTCTCTATTCAATAAGATGTCCACACCTTTTGCCACTTAGGCTACTCGTGGGAGACATCTCTAGAGTGTTTTCCATCTATTCTTTTTTGCTTTAGCATGTTTTTTTTTTTTTTTTTGCTTATGTTTCTGGTTGATACCTTCATGTTTATTTGTTTATTTCATCTGCATATTTAATTTTTGAATAATATGAAGTACTTAGAATTATATGCTTAGAATTTACA